>BSBK01000039.1:2025000-2205000 GCA_027943335.1 Chamaecyparis obtusa
AAAAAACCAGCCTATAACCAGTAAAAAAAAAAGAATCTAGTGACGAAAATATAGAGAAAATAAAAAATAGAGAAGGAAACTAGGCATACTCCACCAGAGTTGCCTCCATATCTTTTTTAACCTTAGACATTTTGGTGATGGATGCATTGAGGTTTGAAAGCTCCATAATTCTCTCCTGGATCTTCTTCTTTGTAGATGACCTGGTACATTTTTCTAGTCCAGATGGAGCATCATCCTCATTGGAATCATCGATTTTAATAGGGGAACCAACATTTAACTCCTGCTGGTTGTTTCTAATGTAGTCAACCACGGTCCCCATAAACTGGTTGGTGTCCATCATGATCTTCTTGAGGGTAGTCTCCAACCTATCAATCTTCTCTTGCATCAATCCCACCTTATCCCTATTCTCCCTGGCTTTGGTCATCCCATCCAACTTAGCACCCATTCTTTCCCAAATAATGTCCACCTTGGCAGAGAGAGATCATAGGTTGAGGCTCAATGTTTTTATTTCATGAAAGAACTATTTGACCAGATGGAAGGAGTATGTGGACATTACCTTGGCATTTTTCATAACTCCAAAAGGAGGGTCAATTTTGTCCTCCAAATCTTCTCTAAGGAGCTGGCCATTCCTCTCTTGCATGTCAATAGTTTTAAGGAAGGGGATATATCTAGAGGAGGACAAAATATCCTTATCCTAGAGGGTCTCCTCACCTCTCACATCACTCTCTTTTTTATCTAACACCTCTTCAGTAGTAGCAACATTGTTTGGAGAAATGGGGACATCATGGTCCATAGAGCTGGCATAATCAACAAGGATAGGGACTTGCTGACCCCCAGAATCACTTCGAGCACCCAAATCTAGCACAACCTCAATATTTTTATTCCCCTTTGCCTTTGTATCACTCCCAGTTATAGACAAATAATCCTTTCTATCATTCTATATTTTTCAGAGAAATCCCTTTATAATCTGAGAAACCCTTAACACTGGCTCCTTCTGACTCAATCTCCATACCCTTATTCTTATCCAAATTTGGTTTCTTAGAGGATGATCCCTTCAAAGCCGCAACCTCCCTACCTCTCTTAGTTAGGGAAATGGTAGACCCACCCTCTAGGAGGGAAGAGTGGCTAAGGGCCACTTTCTTGGAAATATGCTCAACAATGAGAAGAATAAGCCCTTCATGTAGAATCGACTTATTATCTTTCCTTTTGTGCTTAGTGATGCTCTACCGAAGGGAAGTAAGCAAGTAAAAAGGAAATGAAACCCATAATCTTGTGCCTAAAATAGAAGAGAAGGAAAAAGTGATAAGAATGGTCCCTTTATACCTTCCGTCCAGAGTAATGTACTCCATAATAGCCACCATCACCTTGGACCAAATCTCCTTGAAGCCGAGGACATCATAGTAGCCCCCAGTATCTTTAATCAGTTTCTCAGCTTCCTCTTCATCCTTAGGGAAATGGAAAATAGCATTAACAAAGACCTTCTTGTCCCTATAAAATTTCATCCCTTTCAAGCTAAGACCCGAGACCTCAGCAATGAGCTCCTTAGTGAGTTTAACATCCAACCCCCTAATGGTGAACATGCTATCATTCCAACTGTCAAAAAATTTCTCGGTAACCTCTTCATCAAAACCATGCAAATTATCCATGAAAGTGGACAGCCCACCTTTTCCCACCTTTTCCCAAACCTCCTTTTCATCCTTCCACCTCTTGCAACACTTAGGTTCATGACAATTGAGGTCCCCTCCCATCTTAACTTCACTAGGAATAGAGCTACCAAGATACACCAGAATAACTTTGAACAAGGCAAGAAGGGTGAAAAGAAAACAACCTATCACACCTCTAAAAAACTCATGTGCTCTCCTCTTGTTCTTGGGAATGCCAAATCTTTCCATAATGATAAAGTCATACTTATTGTATAATTGTCTCACTAGTACATTTGAGACCTTTTTTCAATGGTAGATCATCAGAATTCAGACAGTATACCGTCGATTAAGAGAAACCACCCATCGTTGCAGTTTTGCAGTTGAAAAAAATGACGTCTATGATTGGCATCGTAAATATGACAACTATAGCCTTTACAAAAAGGGGGTTTCAACATAGCGAATATACCATCAGGTCTATTTGTGGCTGTCCCAATTTCGATGGATCTCCATCAAACATAGTTAGTTTACCGATGGAAATGCTGTACATGTGACGGTTAATCTTCATAATGTGTCGATGGATAACCATCATTGATAGATTGTTTAACGATAGAAATTCTATGCATGCAATGGTTATCCATCGGAAGTTTCTAATAGATTGTCATTGCTTTTCTAGTGACATCATAATTGTGATGACAATCACAATTTAAAATAAAAAATAAAAAATTTGTCGATCGAGTTTGTATCAATTGGTGTTCTTGTAGATTTGGTTATGTCATTCAGAGATGACTTTGCAGTAGATTTGGTAGTGGCTCATGGACTATTGAGTTGAGTCTAGAGACTTGGATTTGTAGATCACTATGGTGTTCATGATGACTTGGGAGAAGTCTTCTTCTAGGTGAACCGAGTTGAGAGACTTGGATTACAAAAAGTGGATCATTTGATGAAACTTATGAGACATTGGATGCCTCTTCACAGCGGGTTTGCAGTGCGGTCTGTGGTGTTTCTTTGTGACTGGGTTCTTGGCAGATATCTGTTGATTTGGTAGCCATTGAGATGGATCAATATGACTTGATCTTGGGTCAAGACTTTTTGAGGTGAGTTGAAGTGATCAGTGCTCCTTGAAGTGATTGATGTTTCTGATAGATAGTCGTCACTTTTAGTTTTGTCATCGGTTATTCTTTGGTTTTTGTTGTAATTGCGACGGCTCACACTATTTTTAAAAAAGAAGTATATATTTGTCGTATGTTGATTGAGATCTTAAATTATTGAGTTTCTCTTTTTTTTGATAATAGTTTAACATTCTCTACTTAACAGGGCCAACCACGTGAAGGTGGAAGCTAATCTGGCCCCTCCTAGGATCCTCTTATGACCCTTTATGACACTTTAAGACCTCTAAGATGTATTCTTAGGGATCGTAAAGGGTCATAAAGGGTCATAAGGTGTCCTAGGACACAACAACTGAGAAACATAAATGTAGGCATCATGGTCACAATTGTTTGGAGACACAACATAATTGAATGCTATACCTAGATGATGCAACACAACCACTACTCCTACAGTTCTAAGTGGACACTGGGGGATCCAAAAGCCAAAGATAAGGAATCTATATATGGTTTTTGCATCCTGCAGTGTCAACTTAGAACTGCATGAGTAGTGGTTGTGTTCTATCCTTTGGATATAGCATTCAATTATGTTGTGTCTCCAAACAATTGGGACCATGATGCGTACATTTATGTTTCTCAGCTGTTGTGATACCTACATTTATGTTTTGTAGCTGTCATGTTTATTTGCATGTTCTTTATGTATTTGGCTTCTCTCCCTCGCATCAAAAATAATATTTTCCCACTCTGAATCGATAAGGCGCATGCAACAAAAGCATAATATGCACATATAGTAGATGGAGCTGAGAAAACACAACACATTTACATTTTTTTAATAGATCAAAATTACAATGTTCGCGATGGTCTATAACTTAAAATACGCAACTAAAGACCTCTATAAAAAATGCAACCCTGTTGTGTTTTTCAGCTCCACTTGATATCCTACGTATATGAATTGAGATTGCATATTGAACTAGGCGTCTCCTTCTGCATTGCCTGAAACCAAGAGACTATCACAGTTAACATCTAAAATCATTATTGAACTTTTGTTATTATTAAAATGTACACTAGTCTCCTTTGTTTCTTGTACACCATCTTTGTCGAAAAGTTTCTTCATGGATGGCCTCCACTTTCTTCCCCACTACAACTATAACCACTATTCATTCTCTTGCGATCATTACTATCTTCTCTATTGATCAGACCTCCACTGCAATTTCTTTGATGAAAATTTCCAAATTCACTATTTGGTATTCCTTCATCTCCCCTCAACTCCATCACTTATGGTTATAAATCAAGTTCCAAGAATTAGAATGGCACGTCTCATCATCACAACTAATCCACCTTAAACAATTGATTAACCATTCTAGACAAGATGATGATTTAAGGTTTTTTGTGAAGCTTCTAACTTGGTAGTTGCAATTAACATTTGTATTACAAGTTTTGTTGTTGTTCAAGTAGTGTGTTTTAGAAAATAACCCATTGAACATTCTAATACTAATTTCTCCCAAAATATGAAATCCACTAAAATTTAGCGAAAACCCCTCCAACATTACAATAGTGTATAAAAGGAAACTCAGTGTTTCTAGTAGCGATAAATATATTTTTTGAGAAGAGTAGAAGAAACAATACGCTTGGAGGGAGAAAACCCTATAGACTTATGACATACCTTTTTATGTAGCCCATTAACATTTCAAATGAAAGAATGAAAGAAAACATGGAACTAAGCTCAAACACGTGTAAATAAACATCAATCATTATGAAATAAACATCAAGAAATAAACATTAGTCATTATCAAATAAGTTGCATAAATGAGAATCATTTTTTTTTGGCTTTTTCTTTTTTTTTGCTTCCCTATATTGTTGTAGAGGCGTATCCGTGTCCACATCATCCTTTCTTCTTAGACGTGCACGTGATCTCACTGTCCTTTGCAAAGGCGGGTCCTCTGCAATAACAAATAAAAGGCTTCAATTAAAAAAATATTATCATAATTGGGGTTAATTTAAAAATATATTCATTATTGTTACAAGCATTTCAATACTTTAAAAAACATAAATGTGACGCTCTTTACCTTGTCCAACCACATCATCTTGCCCGATGGCTTGAACCTCAACACGCTGATCGGGAACAACCTCTCCATCCCCTGCAACTGCAATACAAAATGTTTTATTAATCCCAACACATTATAATTAAATTTTTATTACTACGTCAAATTCAATTTAACATGTTTACTTGTATTAACTATTCATTAATCAAAATTTGAATAGAAAATGTATAGCTTGAGTACTACAATTCACATTAGAATCTATTCCTCTGTCGTGCTTGACCGGTGCAATATCAATATCGGCAGGCTGCATTCCAATGTAAATAATTAGTGCATTTATCGACAATATATACATATAAATACAAGACAAATACTAAGAAATGTTAATCATCTAGTTTAATAAATATAAATATATTCACTTTAAAGTTTTAAACAAATATATAATTAGTGTTTCCTTACTTAAAACACATATATTCACTTTATGTTGGAACTTAACATCAAATACAGTAATTGGTAAAGTTTTGAGCTTGAAATAAAAATCAATTGGCTTATTTACCTGATCAACAGGTCTAGCAGAAGAATCTTGTGCACTCATTGCTCGGTATCGTTCAACCATGACTTTATAGCCTTATTTGTAGCCTATTTTTTTGTCCTCTTCTGTAATAAGTTTTTAGAACTCCAAGGCCTGCATTTTTTATTGGTATCATAAATTTTTATTGTAGTGAATTTCATCAAAACTAAATTGATTGCAATTTAATTATAAATATTTGCATACGATTTTTCATTTACTAATACTTACAACTCGTGCAGCAAGTTTTGAATATCCACCCAAGCGAAGGTTGTGTTGCTCGTGCTTTTTTTTTCTTGCTGCTGTTGCCTTTTTTGTGTCAGACAACCTATGTGATGTTTGAAATATGTTAGATCACATAAGTACAAAGAGTAAATAGTACATAATTTCATTATTAACATTATCACGTACATTCTTTCCTCGGGTGATAGTACTCGCCCATTATGTCTTGCACTTCTCTCAAGTGCATCCTTTTAAAGATCCTGCCACTCACTAATAGGAATATAGGGAGGCCAATTGTAATAAGGGTTGTGTTCTATTTGGCTCTTGTAGTTGTCTCTAATATACTTCAAAACAATGCCCGCTTTGTCAAGTCTAAGTCTATGAAAGACTTCGGCTCCAAAAAGTGTTGTCATAGAGTCAATGAGTTTATTCTTTAACCCTTTATCTTGTAATGACCAACTTTTAAGAAAAAAAACTGTTAAATTCATAAATGAAGTGAAGCTACCTTTTAATATACTTGAAGAAAGGGATGAAATGAAATCTAATCTTGCAATGAAATCAAAATATGATACCATGTGCATATGGTCGGCCCGAAAATGCACA
Organism: Chamaecyparis obtusa; assembly: GCA_027943335.1. Taxonomy (NCBI): domain Eukaryota; kingdom Viridiplantae; phylum Streptophyta; class Pinopsida; order Cupressales; family Cupressaceae; genus Chamaecyparis; species Chamaecyparis obtusa. Next base: position 2,031,179 of record BSBK01000039.1, read on the forward strand.
AACATTCATCATTAAGTTTTTGATAAAATAGATTATTCCCTGCAAGATAATTATGAGATTATTATAATTAGTTATTGCAAGGGACCGTGCAGGGGGTTAGTGCATTACATTATGAGTATTATATTATATGGTAAAAGAAAGGATCAATCTTTAAAGTACCTAGAAGCTAGGCTACTCTCAAGGGAAGTCCATCTTCATTGCTCACGAGTAATTGATTGCAATTCTATATTATTCCCATACATTTAACATGACTACATCCAAGAATTGCATCATCACCTCCTACATAAAATGAATCCAATATTAAAAAATGCCCCCTAAGAAAGAATACATAGTTCAAGTGAAATAAACACATGATAAATAAGAGATAAAAAGAGGAGTCTACTTACTAATAGTACATGTTGCCATCACATCTGTGGTCATGCTATGTGTTATCGACATTACAAGCGAAACTACCTCTATGGATCTGATCCTCATACCAGGTGCCGTACTCAACATGGTTCAATAGAAGGTGCTGAACAAAAATATTGTTAGAGCATAAATAAATATGGATAACCATGGACAAGATAGAGGATAAAACATGCGATGCACCACCTGAAGTATTTGCATTTGAGGTAATGCCCTTTAATCTATTTAGAATCCCCTGTAAAGAGAACACATATATATTTTAGTTAATGACATAAATAACATAGTATACTATATAAAAATCATTATTACACTTTTGTTATAATTAAAAACTACATTAATACTTACTCTATAGTTTTGAACACGGCCAATCAACATATCTACTGCCCTCTGTATTTTAGGAGTGTGAGGTTGAATATTTTCCATTCGAGCTAACTCTTTTAATATTGCATGAAGGACCCTTTCCAGTGCAACCACATGATTAACCTCTAATAAAAAATCAACATCGAATGGATCCTACTCATTTTGTGGCTCCTCATGGACTACTTGTTCCTTTCCCTTTTTTTGATTAGCACTCATTTGTGAGAACAATATTATTATCCCTTTATTTAAAAGCAATCCAAAATAGTAGAACAACAAAAAATATGCATTAACATTTTTCTTGTATGTGCATTTGTACAACAACAATGACTTTTACTTGCCAGGAAGAAGAAGTCCCATTAGAACTATCATCGCTGTGCATATCGTGTGGCTATTGATCCATACTATAGCTCTATATTTCAAAAAAAATTATTCAGACATGTTAAGACACACGTGTTCTTATTCTAAGTTACATTGAATAATAGATAATTATCAAAATATGTACCACCTTATCCATGATAGTGATGGATTTTTTTGTATCTATGTGATTCAAATTGTAATAGATAAGAAGCTCCTTGTCTCCATGTATTGATTTGATCACACATACAAATACACAATTTCCCTCGCATGCCTCAAATATGCAACTGGGTTGCTTCTTAGTTGACACATGCCGTGCACTATTTATAAAACTTGCAATATTCCCTGATGCTTTTGGTCTTCCATCAATGTATATAGCTACTATTTTACTTTGTTCATTGACTTTTTGTTGTATATAATTTGCCGCAAGTGCATACCTACACATACTTTTTTTATATTTAACAATTTGCATTCAACTACTGTAATCATAACAAGGTCCGACATACTCCATCAGTTCGACAACTTTGTTGTAAGAGACCTTTATGCCATCCATGGAAAATAGGCCCAAACCATGTAATGAAGATGGTGCTATGAGATATATCCTCTCTTTAACACAAAAATCAGTGTTTATTGAAGGAAGTTCATCAGGGACCCATTGTTTCTGTAGATGTTTGTACCTAAAGGGTAGCTCAGAGTCGCCTTTTCTCTCATCATCATAAGAACATGACCCCCCTTGAGAAAGGAAAATTTTTATGCGTTTATTTAATTTCTTTCTGATCTTTGAGCTCGAGTCGATCTCATTGAATTACACACGTACTAAATGTCTGACTTTCTTCTTCCATTCCTAGATTTTCCTCGCTCGAGGAAGACAATTCTGAAAAATACCTATTCATTGGTACTTGCACTTTATGCAATAAGAAAGATAGGTGGCAATGAGAGAGATATTTTACAAATGGTAAAAGACATTAATCTCTATGGGGTGTATTGACTTGTACTTGACAATCCATGAGACTGTGTGGGATACCTGACATAAGATAATAGTTATATAATCAGACAAACATAGTTCACTCCATAGTTTTCATTATATCTTGTGAAAGACATTATACATTATTAAAATTATATATTTATCCAACAATATTTTGAATATCTTAGCATTGAATATAACTAAACATCTCAGCATTGCATGAGACACCACTATTGTGGTATTTCATCAAACAGTTCTCGTGCCTTACCAGTATTTTTATTACATCTTGTGAAGGACTTTATACATTGTTAAAATTATCTATTTATACTTTTAGAATTAGCTCACTCCATTGCAGGTAACAAAGAGAATCCCCTATGATTTAACATCATTGAGATGCCTCCTTTCGTTAGCTTCATGTCACCTTCTCATAGCTTCTCATAGCTTCCTATGTGTTTCATCCTTCATTTATACACTTACTTTGACCAAACTTTTAATTTTTTGACAGATTTCGCCAAAGGCTTTGTAGGAAACCAAGTAAGGGGTATTCTTGAGTTCAAACACATTGAGCTACTACAACTAAATTATAAATCATGAATTCACTATAAATCAAGGGGCATTATAAATCATGAATTCGCTATTAAATTAATGTATTGCTCTAGATTTCATATGGACATTTTGTCAAATGGTTGGCATGTATGTTTATTCAAATAGAGTTATATCATTTGGAATGGATATATGATTGGTTGATATTGAATTCTATGTCAAGATTTACAACATTAAATCGATCATAGTTAGAAGACTCAAACACAAGAAGAATATGAGTATAGCCAATTTTTAGAAGAATATGAATGAATGAAAACATACATAAGTGGATGAACATAAATAATGAATGTACTTGATATTTCCTAAAGTAATGAAGTGTTGACCTTGGGTTCAATCCAGTATGCTCATGTATGATCCAGAAACTGCAAGGAAAGAAAGGATGGGGTTAGATCCAAAGGATCTAAGCAATGCCTGACACCCTATTATTGATCCTCATCTACAATTATGCATGTGCATAGTTAATCCATACACTTCTAAAAAGAACTATGCTACAGAACATGTGCACTCAGGAAAATGCACTTAGGAACATGTGCAGTGTATAGGCACTGGAATCCAAATGAAGCCCTACATTTATGTCTCTATGAACACTTGGTGAATCACTGTTGTGGCTGCATTTATGTCTCTATGAATACCTGGTGAATCACTGTTGTGATTGCATCATCCAAATAGTACAACAACAACACCAGATGTTGTTGTTCCATCTGGTGTTGCTATGACATCATTTCCAAATGATGCATCCATAATAGTAACCCACCATGCCCATCAACACAAGGTAGACATGATCAAGCATAAGCAATGGAGGGGACATTATCAAGATCAAATCAGAGGTCAAATTTCATTCCTTGAAATTTTATATTTGTACAGTTATAAAATTTCATGCCTTGAAATTTTATAACATAGTTCCTTAGCATTTGATCTTCATATTGCAGCCATGACTTGAGCTAGGCATTCAAGATTTGTCTTCTCATTAACTCAATTTCATTTTGATGGCTTTTGTTGATTTAATTGCAACACCAACTTGGTTATAAACAAAAAAAAAAGAAAAAAAAAGTTTCATTTGTAATTTTTGTGAATTGGAAGAGCTACCGTGAAGATGACATTGCACTTTTGCGTGGCGCGAAGAGGGGATTCGAGTTTTTCATACACAAAGAGGCCAACACAGTGTGGGAAGATGACACTAGAACTTGAGGTAGGCATTCGAGATTTGTCTTCTCATTAACTCAATTTTATTTTGATGGCATTTGTTGATTTAATTGCATAATATGAATGTTAATAGTGGCATTGTTTACATCTTAGCATTTGGAATGCTCAATGACCCATGAGCTTTGAGAGCTAGGGCATCGTTGCTATTACCTTCAAGGTATTGTGTGAAGTGTTTGATCTCTCTTTATTTGTTTTGTTGTTGATATTCACTATGTGGTATTCTCCGTTTATGATCATTTCATGAGGAAATGTCTTGATGGTTTGCGGGCTGCAAGCTAGGACATCATGCATTATTTATGAGCTCACTGTTTGAGCACCGACCAATCAAATAGTGACATGAGGTGCTCAAATAGTGAGCTCATAAATAATGCATGATGCCATAGCTTGCAGCCCGCGAGCCATCAAGACATTTCCTCATGAAATGATCATAAATGGTGAGTACCACATATTGAATATCAACAAAAAAACAAATAAAAAAAGATCAAACACTTCACATAATATATGTTGTTCTATAAGATTTTATTAAGACTAAATATATTGTTTTATTAAGATTTTATTAAGACAAAGTATTTTGGGTTAGTTTTATGTTGTTTTATAAGATTTTATTAAGACTAAATATATGATGTAAACTCATAATTATACTTGATATATATAATACAATGGTATGCATAGTAGTATAATCTATACATTTGTGATATTTGATTAATTCTAGCTATATGATGTTTTGGGATTAAATTGGTGAGTTTGTATACTTCCTCCATTTTAACTAACCTATGACTTCAAAGGAGGAATTATGAAATATAGTTGTAGGTAGTTATCTCTTCTATAATAATGGAGGAGTGAAAGGTAATGATCAATGAGGTTGCTACTATTAGATCATACATTAATACACTTATTGTTTTAAATTTGAGTTCGGGCATCATGCAATGTTATTGCTATCATTGCATGCTTGCTGTTGTTGTGCACCATATATTATTTTATACACTGCTTATTTCATTGAGACCATGAGCTTGACATTTGTAATGTATTTTCTGTTATTGGATCAATGCTACCATGTTTTTGAGGTTGTAGATGCATTGAATCACCACTACCATTCTATTTTTATAGTAGCAATATAACAAACAAAGCACCGACCAATCAAATAGGGACACCAATAAGACATTTAATGCATTATTACTTCATCATGATGATAAAAATTTCATTGTCTCAAAGCACATAGAATGTGGGTAGATGCATTGATTCACCACTTCCATTCTATTTTGATCAAGAGGAACTATGTTATAAAATTTCAAGGCATGAAATTTTATAACTGTACAATAGAAGAGAAACCACATGCCTTGGTTTTTATTGGTCTATGCAAGGTTTTGGTTTGCCTTTCCCAATTGAGATGTCTTCCTAAGATTCAAAAGGACCAAGGTAATAATAAGTCTTGAACATGAATGCATGATTGTGGATCCTCAAGTAGGAGTTGTGATGTAAAGGAAGAACACTTATATGGGTTTACCCACATAAGGACTTTTAGAAAGTAAAGTCCACCAAGATAACTGAGAAGGGGGGGGGGTTGAATCAGTTATCAGATAATTATAACTTTTATCAACTTCAACAATATTTAACCATGTAAGCAATATAATTACCAACCATAGAAAGATATTCATACACAATAACACAAGATATGTTGACTAGGGAACCTCTTGATCAAAGAGTAAACCCCGGTGGGAATGATGCCCACAAAAGATGCACTAATATGAATATTCTTTGTGAAAAGATGGACTTTGTTAGGAGTCTTATGAAATACATTTAGTACATATGAATCCCTGTTAGGAGATTTTGAATCCCTGCTAAAAGATTCTAACCCTGTTAAGAGTTATGGAAGACAGAAGGACCCACTGCCCAAACAACTTTAGGGTAAGATCACTGAACACACTATCCAACTGATCTTTGTATTACTCAATATAATAATATCAAAAGATTACTGATCTCAACAATATGTTACCTCTTCTTTTACTGTGCCAAACTGCACTCATTGCTTCACCAGATCTCAATTTCAGATCTTTGTACTTTGCATGTCTTCCTTCACAAATTAACTTTCACAACTGCATTAGCTCTTTTCTTCACTTCATGCATACATCAATATTCAACCACATTACAAAAAGGAAAAACATTCCTTCCTTTATACCATACTCATGTAATTACAAATGAGTCGGCATCCAATTACAAAATAAAAGTTTCCACATGCTACATCAAAATTACACAAAAATGTCAGCTTCCAAATACAATAATTCTCCATCCATGTGATCTCAAAGTTTGCACTATCATCCACATCACTATCAATGTGTCTTCAAATTTCCTTTAACTACGCAAAATCAGATTCCATCCCAATTAGGAGATATCATCCGATTTCCACAAACCGCTACTCAAGAATACTACCTAAATACTGCTTCTACCAAAATGCTCATAACTTTCATGAATAAATGAATTACTATCTGAGCTCTTAACCATAAACATATAACATATCAAAGAGTAAATCCTGAACATTGCATAGCTCTATCTGCAATATCCCACGTCCGCTAATCCAAACACTATTTGCTCCTCTGCAAATCTCCAGAAGATCACTATGTTGACATCAATGAAAATCATAGTCATGGATGCAACAAAAACTACTACATAATAGCTGCCAAACATTCAGTATTCATTCCTAACAATCTCCCCCATTGGCATTGATGGCAACATAGATGAAAAACATCCAATGTTTTAAAAATCCAATACTGCAATACTGCTACTTTGAAAATGCTTTCAAGTTCTCTTCATCAATCAAATCTTGCTTCATTTTCCTATTCAGTTCTCTCCAATAGATGGTACAAATGGTTTTTATGTACACTTCTCCCCCATTGACATCAATGATAGGAAATTTCATCATTATGTCAACAACAACTCCAATGTTAAAAGACACTATTCAGAAAATACATTCACTAGAGTCCTCATGACTCAACTCAGATACACATACTCCCCCATAGAGGAAGTACCAACATCCAATCCAGAAGAAAGATAAGGCTCATATACCATTGGATGGATGCAACCAACTGCATCACTTCTCAAGAGTAGGCTGAGGCATAACCCCAAGCATACCTCTTAGATACTCAAATATTTAATCTTCATTCCAGATTCATTCTCAACTTTATTCTTAATGATCTTAAACTTATCAAATGCTTCAGATTTTTCTTTAAGAAATGCAATCCCTATCATTCTTGTAAAATCATCAACAAGAATCATAAAATACCTTTCTCCATAGAATCCTCTAGTCCTGGTAGGACCGCTCAAATCTGTATGAACAATCTCCAACTTCTCTGCAGATGTAAACTTCTTACTGGGAAAAGAACTTCTCTTATGTTTAGCCATCACACATTCCTTGCAAATTATGTTAGTAGGCTTCATAATTTTAGGCAAATCCCTTACTGCAAGTGTAGTACTTACTTTCACAATGTTATCAAAATTTATATGACAAAACCTTCTGTGCCATAACCAACTATCATCAATCTTAGTAATCAAACATGTCATCTCAATAGGATTCAACTAAAATACATTACCTTTGGTTCTAGATCCAGTTCCAATCAGATTTCCATCTTTATCCTTTATCACACAAGTTTTCTCAGTAAACCAAACTTGATATCCCTTATCAACTAACTATCCAACACTTAGTAGATTATGTTTCAAATGATCCACAAAGTAAACATCATCAGTATTAGTCTTTCCATTAAGAGTAATAGATCCTATACCTTTAATCAAACACGGTGCATTGTTTCCAACTCTAACAACTCCTCCATCATAATTGTTAAACTTTGAATTTTTTCATGTCTCCAGTCATATGATGTGAACAACCACTATCTATAATCCAATCATCTTTCTTTTCAACTTGAGAAACTAGGGCTTTTTCTTCCTTAACATCTGTTTCAAGATTTTCTTCTTTAATTGCTACGAATCCTATGTCATCATTATTCTCAGTATCACTTTCACTTAGAGTTCTCTCTATACTAGCTTCAAGATCTTCATCATTAGCATAATAACATTCCTTAGATCTTCTAGGCTTGAAATTGTTTTTATAATTTTTAACTCTCTTAGGACATTTAGATGCAAAATGACCATATTCTTGACAAGTCTAACATTTAAAAATTTTCTTACCGTCTGGTTCTCTCTTCACAAGCAAGGCAATACCTTCTTTAATCTTCCTATCTTCTTCATTTCTAGATCTGCTACTGCCAGCATAATCTCTTCTCACACTGATGCTTCTTGAAAAAGTAGGGTGAACACTAAGAGCACTGAATGATGTCTCCATTCTAGGCAAGTCTCCTGATAACCTTAGGTTCATTTCTATTGCTTCCAATCTTCCAAGAAGAGTCTCTCTCTTGTAAAGTTTGAAGTACAAGGTATAAATTGTTCAATCATCTATGTTGTCTACCTAAACACATGAGTCAATGTCCTCAGAATTTTCCATATTACTTCATTCTCCATCTTTGTTCCTCCACAAGATTTTATGCCTGCAACAATTTCTGACATTCTACCAATATAGCTTCTAACAGATTCATCTTCTATCATTCTTATATCTTCAAATGCACATATCCAATTATGCAATCTAACTTTCTTTGCATGTTCATCACCTTCAAAAGTAGAGTGTAAAGCTTTCCAAATTTCATGAGATGTTTTCAAACATTTTACCTGATTGTACTCATTCTCCGGAAGGGCTATCAAAGGTGCTTCTCTGGAAAGTATGTTACACATGAATAGATCTCTCTCATCACTAGTACATATTTGAATTTTATCCTCATCAATGATAGTCTTTTCATTCTTTGTAATCAACCAATAACTTGGTCCTAAACATAGTAGATGTGTCTTCATCTTTTATTTCCAACTGTCAAAATTCACTCCATCAAACTTAGGGCTTTCTTTCCTGAAATTCACCATGGATCTCCTTAAGTTGTTAAACTTCTCTTTTAAGGACCCGCTGCTCTAATACCAATTATTAGAAAGTAAAGTCCACCAAGATAAATAAGAGGGGGGGGGTGGGGGGGTGAATCAGTTATTAAATAATTATAACTTTTATCAACTTCAACAACATTTAACCATGTAAGCAATATAATTACCAGCCATAGAAAGATATTCATACACAATAACACAAGATATGTTGACTAGGGAACTTCGTGATCAAAGAGTAAACCCCGGTGAAAATGATGCCCACAAAAGATGCACTAATATAAATATTCCTTGTGAAAGGATGGAATCTATTAGGAGTCTTATGAAATACATTTAGTACATATGAATCCCTGTTAGGAGATTTTGAATCCCTGCTAAAAGATTCTAACCTTGTTAAGAGTTATGAAAGATAGAAGGACCCACTACCCAAATAGCTTCAGGGTAAGATCACTGAACATACTGTCCAACTAATCTTTGTATTAATCAATAGAATAATACCAAAAGATTACTGATCTCAACAATATGTTACCTCTTCTCTGACTGTGCCAAACCGTACTCACTGCTTCACCAGATCTCAATTTCAGATCTCTGTACTTCACATGTCTTCCTTCACAAATTTTCTTTCACAACTGCATTAGCTCTTTTCTTCACTTCATGCATACATCAATATTCAACCACATTACAAAAATAAAAAACATTCCTTCCTTTATACCACACTCAAGTAATTACAAATGAGTCGGCATCCAATTACAAAATAAAAGTTTCCACACACTACATCAAAATTACACAAAACTGTCTGCTTCCAAATACAATAATTCTCCATCTGTGTGATCTCAAAGTTTGTGCTATCATCCACATCACTATCAATGTGTCTTTAACTTCCCTTTAACTGTGCAAAACTAGATTCCATCCCAATTAGGAGATATCATCCGATTTCCACAAACCGCTACTCAGGAATATTGCCTGAATACTACTTCTACCAAAATGCTCATAACTTCCATGAATAAATGAATTACTATCTGCACTCTTAACCATAAACATATAACATATCAAAGAGTAAATCCTCAACATCACTAGCTCTATCTGCAATATCCCACATGAGCTAATCCAAACAATGTCTGCTCCTCTACAAATCTCTAGAAGATCACTGTGTTGACATCAATGACAATCATAGTCATGAATGCAACAACAACTGCTACAGAATAGCTGCCAAACATTCAACATTCATTCCTAACAAGGACAATGGTTTCATTCATCTTTCTTTCAAGTGCTCTTGGGTACTTTCCTTGGCCTCTAGGCTTGGGCATCCTATAGGGGTTGAACCAAAATTATGAAGGCAATAAGGACACATAGAGGATCTTTTTTAATTTGTGTTCATTTCATGCAAAGATACATGTAAAGAAAAATAAATTTTTGCATCTAAATATTACATGTATATATATGAAAAATAACTTGTATATACTATACAAGGAAAATAAATTTTAGAAGAAAATGCAAGAGTACATGCATACATAAGAGGATGAACATAAATAATAAGGGTGCCAGACATTGCCTGAAGTGATGAATTTTTGACCCACGTATGAATCTAGTGTGCCCCTGTGTGATCCAGAACCTGCAAATAAAAGAGAGATGGGGGTTAGATAAAAAATATCTAAACAATGAATGACATCCTATTACTGATCCTCATTTATAATTATGCATGTTCATAGTCAAGCCATACACTTCTGAAAGAAAAACTATGCTACATGACACGTGCACTTAGAAGAATGTTACAGAGAGTAAATAGCTGCATTTATGTCTGCATGAAAACCTGGTGAGTCACTATTGTGACTAAATCAGTCAAACAATGCAACAACAATACCAGATGTTTCTATTTCATCTGGTATTGCTGTGACATCATTTCCAAATGATGCACCCACAACAGTCACACACCAGGCCCATCAGCACAAGGTAGTCATGAGCAAGCATGAGTAAGCAATGGAAGGGGCATACATCATCATCAAATCAAAGGGGAAAGCATCAAATCTGCATATTAACAGAGGAGTACATCATGGATTTCAAGTAAATATCATAACATCACAACATGGTTGGCAGCCCCAAGGAGGCCCCATTGCATGCAGTGAGTAAGCTACATCAAAACAAAGAGGTACAAAAATCTGCATCATCTATACATTAATACTATGGCATGAAGTATATTTGAATTTGCATTTTAAAGGATAAGTAAGAAAGCTGCATGATGCTAGTGAAATTAACAAAGGTACAGATCTAATGAAGTAATGAAGCTACCCACATTCTATGTGCTTTGAGCTAATGAAATTTTTATCATCATGATGAAGTAATAATGCATTAAATATCTTACTGATGTCCCTATTTGATTGGATGGTGCTTTGTTTGTTATATTGCTACTATCAAAATAGAATGGCAGTGGTGATTCAATGCATCTACAGCCTCAACAACATGGCGACATCGATCTAATAACAAAAAATACATTACAAATGCCAAGCTCACAGGCTCAATGAAATAAACAGTGTATAAAATAATATATGGTGCACAACAACAACAAGCATGCAATGACAATAATAACATTGCATGATGCCCGAGCTAAAATTTAAAATAGTAAGTGTATTAATGTATGATCCAATAGTAGTAACCTCATTGATCATTACCATTCACTCCTCCATCATTATAGAAGAGATAACTACCTACAACTATATTTCATAATTCCTCCTTTGAAGTATATATATATATATATATATCAAGTATAATTATGAGTTTACATCATATATTTAGTCTTAATAAAATCTTATAAAATAACATAAAACTAACCCAAAATACTTTGTCTTAATAAAATCTTAATAAAATAATATATTTAGTCTTAATAAAATCTTATAAAACAACATACATTGTGTGAAGTGTTTGATCTCTCTTTATTTATTTTGTTGTTGATATTCACTATGTGGTACTCCCCGTTTATGATCATTTCATGAGGAAATATCTTGATGGCTCGTGGGCTGCAAGCTAGGGCATCATGCATTGTTTATGAGCTCACTGTTTGAGCACCAACCAATCAAATAGGAACATGAGGTGCTCAAATAGTGAGCTCATAAACAATGCATGATGCCCTAGCTTGCAGCTTGCGAGCCATCAATACATTTCCTCATGAAATGATCATAAACAGGGAGTACCACATAGTGAATATCAACAAAAAAACAAATAAAGAGAGATCAAACACTTCATACAATGCATTGAAGGTAATAGAAATGATGCCCTAGCTCTCAAATCTCGCGGGTCATCAAGCATTCCAAATGAAAAGATGTAAACAATGCCAGTATTAAACAGTGAGCTCATGAACAATGTATGATGCCCTAGCTTGCAGCCCACAAGCCATCAAAGAATTTACTCATGAAATGATCATAAAGGGGGAGTACCACATAGCTAGTGAATATCAATAGTAAAAAAAAAAAGAGAGATCAAACACTTCACACAATATATGTTATTTTATAAGATTTTATTAAGACTAAATATATTGTTTTATGAGCTCACTATTTGAGCACCTCATGTCCCTATTGGATTGGTCAGTGCTCTATTTGTTATATTGATGCTATTAGATCAAATAGGGACATCAGTAATAAAATAGGGACATCAATAATAAAATAATACATTTACTGTTTTGAATTTGAGCTCATAAAGATTAAGATATCCCTATTTTTTTATTGATGTCCCTATTTACATTTTTTCATCAAATGACCCAAAAACATCAAGAATGGTCCTATATGGTTGCTAATAGCCAACTTTCAGAAGAATATAAATGAATGCAAACATACATAAGTGGATGAACATAAATAATGAAGGTCCTATATGGATGGTTCTAATGCTTTTCCATTACAACAATTGAGCATTCATCATTTGGTATATGAACAGGTGAAAAACATGTAGACATCCAGACATGTGTACTGTGAGTTTTCTTGCAACAAATGGACTTGTGATGATTTTCACAATAGCACATGTGTTGTAGGAAAGATCAAAGTACTACTTAGAAAAATATGAATGTTCATCACTTGTACATATCAGAGTTGATCAGAGAAGGTATATGCACAACAAAACAAATAAAGAGAGATCAAACACTTCACACAATGCCTTGAAGGTAATAGAAATGATGAAACACTTCAAAATAGGGACATCAGTAATAAAATAGGGATGTCAAATAGGGACATCAGTAATAAAATAATACACTTACTATTTTGAATTTAAGGTTATAAAGATTAACATATCCCTATTTTATTACTGATGTCCCTATTTACATCTTTTCTTCAAATGACCCAAAAACATCAAGAATGGTCCTATATGGTCACCAATAGACAACTTTCAGAAAAATATGAATGAATGCAAACATACATAAGTGGATGAACATAAATAATGAAGGTACCAAACATTGCCTGAAGTAATGAAGTGCTGACCCAGGGTTCAATCCAATATGCTCTTGTATGATCCAAAACTTGAAAGGAAAGAAAAGATGGGGTTAGATCCAAAGGATCTAAGCAATGCCGGGCACCCTATTACTAATCTTCATTTACAATTATGCATGTGCATAGTCAAGGCATACACTTCTAAAACAAACTATGCTACAAAACATATGCACTCAGGAAACATATGCATGCAGTGAGTAAATCAAGACCAAAATGGAACAAAAAGTATGATGCCAAATGTGTTATCAAGAAACACCTCATGGGCTATGAGTCAACATGGTATATATGTTGTTTATACAAGATCAGTAAAAGGACATGTACAACCTCAACAACATGGCAATATTAATCCAATAACAGGAAATACATTACAAATGCCAAGCTCACGGTTTCAATGAAATAAATAGTGTATAAAACAATATATGATGCCTGAGCTCAAATTCAAACTAGTAAGTGTATTAAGGTATGATCTAATAGAAGCATCCTCATTAATCATTACCTTTGACTCCTCCATCATTATAGAAGAGATAACTACCTACAACTATATTTCATAATTCTTCCTTTGAAGTCATAGGTTAGTTTAACTATTGGACAATGAGCTAATAGGAGTTTTGAATAGATTTGAATAAAAACTAAGAGTATTGAATTTTATTTGTTCCTATTGTGATTTCAGGGGAGAAGAAGGCTAAGACCTTTTCAACAGATTAGGATAGTGTATATAGCTTGTAAGTTTATACGTTTGCACTTTTTTTGTTTGAGTCTTAATTATGCTAGTTTTTAAAGTGAAAGATTTTTCTCTTATTTAAAATTCATTCCTTCATGTGTCATACCTGATGCATAGTGAATTGATAGGATTTTTGAATAGATGCTTCTATTGGTATTAATTTGGATGCTAGTTCTCGTGCTCTTTGGTGCCTTTCCATGCTTTATTTGGTGTTGAGTTTTTAACTTGCTAACCTCCTTGTTCTATCAACGTGCTCTATGTTTTCGGATGCTATATTTTTTCAAGTCTGGTTGGTGCCTTAATTTCTCCTCTTTGGTTCCATGCTTGCTTACATTCAGAGTTCATTTTGTCTCTGATTAGGGCACTATTTCTCCTTAACTGTATTCTTTTGGGGTTTGATCTATTGTAGTTATTTCTTTTTTCTTTGAATCATTGTTTACAATTAATTTTGATGCAATATTTGTGTGAAGAACAAGAACAAAATGGTGAATGAGTGTATTTGACAAAGATAAACATGACACATTTTGTTGGGCTGATTGGGTTGGCTTGGTACCATTTACATGGCCTGGCCAGATATTAAACAGTGAGCTCATGAACAATGCCAGTATTAGATAGTAAGCTCATGAACAATGTATGATGCCCTAGCTTGTAGCCCATGAGCCATCAAGACATTTCCTCATGAAATGATCATAAACGGGGAGTACCACATAGTGAATATCAACAAAAAAACAAATAAAGAGAGATCAAACACTTCACACAATTCCTTGAAGGTAATAGAAACAATGCCCTAGCTCTCAAAGCTCACAGGTCATCAAGAATTCCAAATGAAAAGATGTAAACAATGCCATTATTAAACAATGAGCTCATGAACAATGTATGATGCCCTAGCTTGTAGCCTACGAGCCATCAAGACATTTCCTCGTGAAATGATCATAAACGGGGAGTACGACATAGTGAATATCAATAGAAAAACAAATAAAGAGAGATCAAATACTTCACACAATGCCTTGAAGGTAATAGCAACGATGCCCTAGCTCTCAAACTTGGCGGGTCATCAAGCATTCCAAATGAAAAGATGTAAACAATGCCAGTATTCAATAGTGAGGTCATAAACAATGTATGATGCCCTAGCTTGTAGCCCATGATCCATGAAGACATTTCCTCATGAAATGATCATAAACAGGGAGTACCACATAGTGAATATCAACAACAAAAAAAATGAAGAGAGATCAAACACTTCACACAATGCCTTGAAGGTAATAGCAATGATGCCCTAGCTCTCAAAGCTCATGGGTCATCAAGCATTCCAAATGCTAAGATGTAAACAATGCCACTATTAACATTCATATTGTGCCATTAATTTAGTTAATGAGAAGACAAAGCTCGAATGCCTACCTTAAGTGCTAGTGCTCTCTTCCCACACGGTGCTAGCCTCTTCATGCATGCCAAACTCAAATTCCCTCTTCGCACATCACAAAAGTGTAGTGCCATCTTTGCGGCAACTCTTTGAATTCACAAAAATTACAAATGACACTTTCTTTTTCTTTTTTTTTTGTTTATAACTAAAGGGGTGTCGCAATTACAAGCGCATCATCGCTATTATGACACCATCGGTTGCACTTGCAAAAAAAACACAAATTGTAGTGGTGTCGCAAATTGGCATCAAAATTTGACCCCAAATATTGTAGTGTCTTGTCATTAATTTTACGGACATGCACCAAATCAACCCACCTACAGTGAATCTTGTCATATGCCACCAAAGATTTTAATTTGACATTAAGTTTTCTGCCTCCTTGCCATGTCATGATGCCCTCTGATTTGATAGCAAGGTTAGCCAAAGCATCCATGCATTGTCCCATTAGCCTCATGATACACATTTGATATGAGTACTTTTTGTAAAGAGTTAATAATTACAAGAGCATCTTTAATAATAGCTTTGATTGTCCATGAGGGATTAGACTTAGCCTTGATGTAATCAAGAATGTTCATCGAGTCACCTTCAATCCAAACTTTATTATATTTAGATAAATCAATAATTTTTAAAGTTTGAAGGAGACTTGCCGCTTCCTCCACGTGGTTAGATTGAATCCTAATGGGGAGGGCCATCGCAACAATGTAGTTAGCCACATCATCCCTTGTCACTTCACCACATCTAGTAGGACCTGGGTTACCTTTAGAGGCCTTGTCAAAATTGACCTTGATCCAACCCTTGGGGGGTGATAACCATAACACATTTTCTCTCTTTGACTTAGAGGCTTTGGGGACTTTGTTACACTACAACATTTGGGGTCAAATTTTGACACCAATTTGCATCGCCACTACAATTTGTGTTTATTTTTTGTGTTTTTTTTTGCAAGTGCCCCTCACGGTGTCATAATAGTGACGATGTCATCTTAATTGCGACACCCATTTGGTTATAAACAAAAAAAAAAGAAAAATAAAGTTTTATTTGTAATTTTTGTGAATTCGAAGAGCTGCCGTGAAGATGACACTACACTTTTGCATGGTGCGAAGAGGGCATTTGAGTTTGGCATGCGTGAAGAGACCGACACCATGCAGGAAGAGGGAACTAGCACTTGAGGTAGCATTCGAGCTTTGTCTTCTCATTAACTCAATTTCATTTTGATGACATTTGTTGATTTAATGACACAATATGAATGTTAATAGTGGTATTGTTTACATCTTAGCATTTGGAATGCTCAATGACCTGTGAGCTTTGAGAGCTAGGGCATCATTGCTATTACCTTCAAGGCATTGTGTGAAGTGTTTGATCTCTCTTTATTTGTTTTTCTGTTGATATTCACTATATGGTACTCCCTATTTATGATCATTTCATAAGGAAATGTCTTGGTGGCTCATGGGCTGCAAGCTAGGGCATCATACATTGTTTATGAGCTCACTATTGAATACTAGCATTGTTTACATATTTTCATTTGGAATACTTGATGACCCACGAGGTTTGAGAGCAAGGGCATTGCTGCTATTACCTTCAAGGCATTGTGTGAAGTATTTGATCTCTCTTTATTTGTTTTTCTATTGATATTCACTATGTCGTACTCCTCGTTTATGATCATTTCATGAGGAAATATCTTGATGGCTCACAGGCTACAAGCTAGGGCATCATACATTGTTTATGAGCTTGCTATTTAATACTGGCATTGTTTACATCTTTTCATTTGGAATGATTGATGACCTGCGAGCTTTGAGAGCTAGGGCATCATTTCTATTACCTTCAAGGCATTGTGTGAAGTGTTTGATCTCTCTTTATTTGTTTTGCTATTGATATTCACTATGTGGTACTCCTTGTTTATGATCATTTCATGAGGAAATATCTTGATGGATCACGGGCTGCAAGCTAGGGCATCATACATTGTTCATGAGCTCACTATTTAATATTGACATTGTTTATGAGCTTACTGTTTAATATCTGGCCAAGCCATGTAAATGGTACTAGGCCAACCCAATCAACCCAAAAAAATGTGTCATGTTTATCTTTGTCAAATACACTTGTTCACCATTTTGTTCTTGTTCTTCACACAAATATTGCATCAAAAGTAATTGTAAACAATGATTTAAAGAAAAAAGAAACAACTACAATAGATCAGACTCCAAAAGAATACAGTTACCTAAAATAGCTCACAGTCTCAATGAAATAAATAGTGTATAAAACAATATATGGTGCACAATAGTAGCAAGCATGCAATGACAACAATAACATTGCATATACACTTACTATTTTGAATTTGAGCTCAGACATCATGCAATGTTATTGCTGTCATTGCATGCATGCTGCTGTTGTGCACCATATATTGTTTTATACACTATTTATTTCATTGAGACTGTGAGCTTGACATTTGTAATGTATTTTCTATTATTGGATCAATGCTACCACGTTGTTGAGTTTGTGTATGGCTTGACTATGCACATGCATAATTGTAGATGAGGATTAGTAATAGGGTGCCAGGCATTGCTTAGATCATTTGGATCTAACCCCATCTTTTCCTTCATTACAGGTTTTGGATCATACAAGAGCATACTAGATTGAACCCCAGGTCAAGACTTCATTACTTCAGACAATGTCTCGAACCTTCATTATTTATGTTCATCCACTTATGTATGTTTGCATTCATTCATATTCTTTTGAAAGTTGGCTATTAGTGACCATATGGGACCATTCTTGATGTTTTTAGGTCATTTGATGAAAAGATGTAAATATGGATATCAGTAATAAAATAGGTATATCTTAATAGGGATATATTAAGATGAATATCGTAAGTAAAAACATTACACAATGGCATTCAGATTAAGTACACTATGAATTCACATGCCTTTAATTATGATACACTTTTGAAATTATCACTCATTGGTCATTTGACAATTCAAGATGTAAGTATCAGAATATAAACTGTTGTAAAAGGAAGAAACACATATGTATCATCATTTAATATAAAATATAAAAGTATCCCACAGACACACAGTTGCTATTATAACAACCATCCTCTAATCCCATGGTGTACTAGTCTCAAGGTAAGAACAATTTACTTAAGCCATCATATAAGTATCATCCTAAAGTTTAAATAGACATTGACTATGGATATACAACACTAAGCCATAATAAATTACAGAGTTTCACTGCAATTTTTATGTCCACTTACAATCATCCTACTACTTACACTGCAATTTATATGTCCACTTCCATTAAAATATATCACTCCTCCTGTTATATAGGCATCCTTCTCATTAAGTGTTTCCCTTAAAATATATCACTGGACTCTTGTTATATAATGTATATGCATACTTTTTTAAAATGCCATACTTGTTGCTCTTAAATATTATTACCATTTTACTCAAATTTACATGACATTAAAGCCAAGCCCAAAATGTATACATACATGTAAGTATAGGAGAAGCTGGATTCTGCAACTATTGAAAAAAAAAAACTATACCAATAGCAGCTTACGAGAAACTATACTTGTGCTTACTACACCATACCTCAGCATCATAATGCTAATCATTTTCAAGCTTCAGTGAGGCTTCATACCATGCATTATCTACAGATTTGTACGCAACGCTGATTTAGGCTGGAGGTAAAATACATGTGTCATGTAAACAACATGGTTGAATGCAATCTCTTTTGCACGTTTTCAAGAGTTTTCCCACCAATACAAGTGTAAATAACACATTGAACGTAATCTACAAACACTGCATAGTATGAAGTCTCGTTGAAGCTTGAAATATATCACTCCTCATGTTATTGTAAAAAATAAATTCAAATATTTCTCAAAACATTTATTCTTGTAGAATTAAGATATCCTTATCTCAATAATAAAACAATCTTGCATAATAGCTTTTGAATCACATTAACACACACCCATGTTCTATAGCATAGTTCATTTTAGAAGTGTATGGATTGACTATGCACATGCATAATTGTAGATGAGGATCCATAATAGGGTTCCAGACATTTCTTATATCCTTTGGATCTAACCCCATCTTTTCCTTGCTTGCGAGTTTTGGATCATACAAGAGCATACTGGATTGAACCCCGTGTCAACACTTCATTACATCAGGCAATGTCTGGTACCTTCATTATTTATGTTTATCCACTTATGTATGCTTGCATTCATTCATATTCC
Source organism: Chamaecyparis obtusa (assembly GCA_027943335.1). Taxonomy (NCBI): domain Eukaryota; kingdom Viridiplantae; phylum Streptophyta; class Pinopsida; order Cupressales; family Cupressaceae; genus Chamaecyparis; species Chamaecyparis obtusa. The sequence continues at coordinate 2,050,856 of BSBK01000039.1, forward strand.
TCTGAAAGTTGGCTATTAGTGACCACATATAATGATTCTTGATGTTTTTGGGTCATTTGATGAAAAGATGTAAAAATTTCTTAAAAGTTTATATTTTTTATTTTAATTTTTAAAATCATAAAATGAATAAAATTTAAAGATAAAAAATTAAGATAATCTTTATCTTCACTTAAAAAAAAACATAAAGCTCATAAAGCATGGTAAAAACATAAATCTCATAAAGCATGGTAAAAGAGGGCCCTAACTGTGGTAAAATGGAAAAGTTGCCACCTTGCATTGCTCTTCATATGGCAGCTGCTAAGGAACTATATTATAAAATTTCAAGACATGAAATTTTTTACTTTTTGACATCATACTTTTTTCTCCTTAGCATTGAGTTTACAATGTGGGGGAGTCGAAGAAAATATATGTACAGTTATAAAATTTCATGCCTTGAAATTTGGCATGAAATTTTATAACATAGTTCCTTAGCATTTGATCTTTATATGGAAGCCATGACTTGAGGTAGGCATTCGAGCTTTGTCTTGTCATTAACTCAATTTTATTTTGATGGCATTTTTTGATTTAATGACAAAATATGAATGTTAATACATGCATTGTTTACATATTTGCATTTGGAATGCTCAATGACCCGTGAGCTTTGAGAGCTAGGGCATCATTGCTATTACCTTCAAGGCATTGTGTGAAGTGTTTGATCTCTCTTTATTTGTTTTGTTGTTGATATTCACTATGTGGTACTCCTTATTTATGATCATTTCATGAGGAAATGTCTTGATGGCTCACGGGCTGCAAGCTAGGGCATCATGCATTATTTATGAGCTCACTATTTGAGCACCTCATGTCCCTATTTGATTGTCTGGTGCTTTGTTTGTTATATTGATGCTATTAGATCAAATAGGGACATCGGTAATAAAATAGGGACATTAGTAATAAAATAATACACTTACTATTTTGAATTTGAGCTCTAACATCATGCAATGTTATTGTTGTCAAAACAGTAAGTGTATTAATGTATGATCTAATAGCAACAACCTCATTAATCATTACCTTTAAATCCTCCATCATTATAGAAGAGATAAATACCTACAACTATATTTCATAATTCCTCCTTTGAAGTCATAGGTTAGTTTAAAATGGAGAGGGGTCTTGAAATATCGTAAGTAAAAACATTACATAGTAGCATTCAAATTAAGTACAATATGAATTCACATGCATTTAATTATGATACACTTTTGAAATTATCACTCATTGGTCATTTGACAATTCAAGATATAAGTATCAAAATATAAACTATTGTAAAAGGAAGAAACACATATCTATCATCATTTAATACAAAATATAAAAGTATCCCACAGACACACATTTTCTATTATAACAACCATCCTCTAATCCTATGGTGTACTAGTCTCAAGGTAAGAACAATTTACTTAAGCCATCATATAAGAATCATCCTAAAGTTTAAATAGACATTGACTATGGATATACAACACCGAGCCATCATAAATTACATATTTTCACTACAATTTCTATGTCCACTTACAATCATCCTACTACTTACACTACAATTTCTATGTCCATTTACAATAATAAATTACAGAGTTTAACTACAATTTCTATGTCCATTGCCATTAAAATATATCAATCCTCCTGTTATATAGGCATCCTTCTCATTAAGTGTTGCCATTAAAATATATCACTCCTCCTGTTATATAATGTATATGCATACTTGTTTAAAATTCCATTCTTATTGCTCTTAAATATTATTACAATTTCACTCAAATTTACATGACATTAAATCCAACCCCAAAATGTATACATACGTGTAAGTATAGGAGAAGCTGGATTCTGCAACTATTGAAAAAAAAAACCTATACTAATAGCAGCTTATGAGAAACCATACTTGTGCTTACCACACCATACCTTAGCATCATAATGCTTATCATTTTCAAGCTTGAGTGAGGCTTCATACTAGACACCGTCCATAGATTTTTATGCAACACTGATTTAGGCTGGAGGTAAACTACATGTGTCATGTAAACAACATGGTTGAATGCAATCTCTTTTGAATGTTTTCAAGAGTTTTCCCACCAATACAAATGTAAATAACACGTTGAACGTAATCTACAGATAGTGTGTCACTAATACATTTGGGGTCATTTTGCGACGGCCATTTGCGACGGCAGGCAAATGTCATGTGGTTTTGCTCTTTTTTTTTCAAATATAGCCCGACACCGTCGCAATTTGCGATGACAATACATTTGTCACTGTCGCAATTGCGACGTTGTCGGGATATAAGCACAAAATTTAAAAGGAACGTTGTCATGTGTGTTTTGAACAGCGCCGTAACCCTCCGCGAAATCACATCAGGATATAACGGCAAACAAAATAAGAACGTTGTCATTTGTGTTTTCAACAGCGCCGTAACCCTCCGCGAAATCACATCGGGATATAAGGGCAAAAAAAACAAGAACGTTGTCATTTGTGTTTTCAACAGCGCCGTAACCCTCCGCGAAATCACAGCTACAATTTCTGAGTACGTTGGGTTTATTTTTCTTTTGTCATTATTATGTAATCTGGTATTCAGCTGTTAGAGAGCTAAAATACCCAGAAATGAGGACATATCTATGTTGAATTTATTGTTAGCGGCTTTGGTTATTTAGAAGTTTAATTTTATTTGTTCATCTTTCAAGCACAAACGTTTTGTGGACCGTAACGTCTTCATTGTTTCGGGTATGCAGTGAAATAGCCCTAACTTGCAATTGTGATGTTGTTGGGATATAAGGGCAAAAAAAAAAAGGAACGTTGTCATTTGTGTTTTCAACAGCACCGTAACCCTCCGCGAAATCACATCGGGATATAAGGGCAAAAAAAACAAGAACGTTGTCATTTGTGTTTTCAACAGCGCCGAGAGAGATTCCCTCCACGAAATCACAGCTACAATTTCTGAGTACGTTGGGTTTATTTTTCTTTTGTCATTATTATGTAATCTGGTATTCAGCTGTTAGAGAGCTAAAATACCCAGAAATGAGGACATATCTGTGTTGAATTTATTATTAGCGGCTTTGGTTATTTAGAAGTTTAATTTTATTTGTTCATCTTTCAAGCACAAACGTTTTGTGGACTGTAATGTCTTCATTGTTTCGGGTATGCAATGAAACAGCCCTAACTTGCGACTACCTTCACGGTACTTGTGTACATTATCATGTTGTCTTTACAGTGACTGTCCTCATTCAAGTGGCAATTACACAAGGGACAGTCACTGTGAGATGTCCTCATTTGTGACAAGGACAGTCACACTTAGGACATCTCATAGTGATATTCCCTTGTGTAATTTCCACTTGAATGTATTGCTATTGAACCACATTAATGCTTTTCTTCTTCAACAAATGAGGACAGTCACTGTAAAGACAACATGATAATGTACACAATTACCAAAAAATGATCTTGTTAATTGATGTAACACTTTGTCTTGCTCACTCCCTATCCTTCACTAGGGTCTCTTTAGGCCAATGTTTTGACTTGATAGGGTACTTAACTATCCTTACACTCTTAAGGTATCTCTACCCAAGATCCCACTCCTTCAACTAGTGCACACCAACAAGAAATACAACGAACTCTGCTCAATACCAATCTAGCTACTAGGACACTCCTAGTCTTGTCTTCACAAATTGAAACACATTCAACTAGAACTTTACTCCATGGAGAGGCTGGCCACTAGGACCTCTATTGGTTTCAATATTACTCCTTCACCTATACTTTTCATCAGTACTTCAATCCGGTTCATCAAACCATGCATGCCAATTGCACCCAAAAATAGGCTGCTAGCAATTAGGCCTTTGTCAAGCCTTTTTGTTTATATTAAGCCACCTAAAGGGCTTAGGATTTAGATGCCCTTTATTGAGAACTCCAAGATATCTAAGGTCTTCTCCTCCTAGATTTTTTGTACACCAACTGCTACAGCCATGCCTGAAAACAAGTATTTTGACACAACTTGGACAGTCTGACTAAGAGTTTGTTTTCTTAGCAGCCAAAGAAACTCACCCAATCTTCTAATTTGACTTGGGGCTTCTTTAGATGTGTGTCTACCTCTCCATGAGATTTTAGTTGAAGCAACCAATGCATTCAACTTGTTGTAATCTTCTTGTAATGATTTGTCATCCCTAACTGTGCTCAACTGACTCACCTAGGACATCATTGCAAACATAGAAAATGAGCTTCCCAGGGCCCCTCCTTCCAAACATATAGTACATGGAGTCTCCTCACCCATTCCAAGAGCCCGTACAAAATTGACAATGGAATGATGAGCTAAGACTCCATTTGTTCAACCTGCCTGGTTCAAACCAATGATAGGGTACTTAACAAAAGAATTAACAAACTAGTTGGAATGCTTCAAAACTCAAAAAAAACACAACACAGAATAAAAAAACAACTTGTACTAACTTTTCCAATAGACACTGCGAGCTATCTAATCCATTAATCAACTGAAAACAAAGAAACAAAAAAACTCAAGAATTCACTAAAACCGTGTTACTCTACAAATCTTCTTAATTCCAAATGTTTTTCCCCCCAACCTTTTGCACAGATCGATGGAGGCCTCTTATAGTTGATCTGATGCCTAATTCAATGGTTTCATATAGTTACATAACCATCTTACTCGAAAATGCTCCCTTGCACAAATGTTGTCAATGTTGTGAATGACAACATTGACAACTTGTTACAACCTTTGGGATTTTGGTTCAAAACTTATTGTTCAAACACCATAAGACCCTAACCATGACTTAGTTAGGCTATTTAGACCTCACATAGGCCACTTCTACACTTCTTTGCCCAATTTGACCCCTAAAAGCTTCATTCCCACTTTTGCCACAATATTGGTAACTTGGGTACAAATTGGCACTTGCCTTCACAAAGGTCACACATGAGGACATCTCACAGTGATCGATTGTCCCTTGTGTAATTGCCACTTGAATGTATTGCTATTGAACCACATTAATGCTTTTCTTCTTCAACAAATGAGGACAGTCACTCTAAAGACAACATGATAATGTACACTCACTGTAAGGACAGTCACAAATGAGGACATCTCACAGTGACTGTCCCTTGTGTAATTGCCGCTTGAATGTATTGCTATTGAACCACATTAATGCTTTTCTTCTTCAACAAATGAGGATAGTCACTCTAAAGACAACATGATAATGTACACTCACTGTAAGGATAGTCACAAATGAGGACATCTCACAGTGACTGTCCCTTGTGTAATTGCTGCTTGAATTACACAAGGGACAGTCATTGTGAGATGTCCTCATTTGTGACAAGGACAGTCACACATGAGGACATCTCACAGTGATTGTCCCTTGTGTAATTTCCACTTGAATGTATTGCTATTGAACCACATTAATGCTTTTCTTCTTCAACAAATGAGGACAGTCACTCTAAAGACAACATGATAATGTACACTCACTGTAAGGACAGTCACAAATGAGGACATCTCACAGTGACTGTCCCTTGTGTAATTTTCGCTTGAATTACATAAGGGACAGTCATTATGAGATGTCCTCATTTGTGACAAGGATAGTCACACATGAGGACATCTCACAGTGATTGTCCCTTGTGTAATTGTCACTTGAATGTATTGCTATTGAACCACATTAATGCTTTTCTTCTTCAACAAATGAGGACAGTCACTCTAAAGACAACATGATAATGTACACTCACTGTAAGGACAGTCACAAATGAGGACATGTCACAGTGACTGTCCCTTGTGTAATTGCCGCTTGAATTACACAAGGGACAGTCATTGTGAGATGTCCTCATTTGTGACAAGGACAGTCACACATGAGGACATCTCACAGTGATTGTCTGTAATGTCCCCTTTTTGGCTAACTTGGAAAATAGGAACAATTACTCCACTTCTCAGACTTACTCTATCAGATACTTACAATTAAACTAAGTAATGGAGGTTACTTAAGATATCAACCGCTATTTCAGATTCAATCACAATATGTGTGCAAGATGATATTGATACCAATATGTTTAATAGCACTGTCGGATATAATGATATGAAATATGCTATGAATATGATGTTTCCTATCACTTATAGTGATAGTATAATGATGGTATGTCTGATATAAACAATATCGATATACAATCAATAAGTATTGCTTACAGTAATGTATTTGCTGTGTCTGATATGATGATGTAATTATGCAAATGTGTAATATCGCTATGAGTGATATGTTGCTATTTCAGATTCTGAATTATATGCTTGCAACTTCAAATATTGATGCTGTTTCTGACTATCCTTTCTATCTGTGCAATCATGGTGTTGTCTCTGATCTGCAATGATAAACTTGAAACCAAACTGCCAAAGGCAGATGCTCTATTGAGTATATCCAAATATGGATAAGTAAATAAAGTTCTAATGATGCCTTGAGTGACTAACGAGAATGCATTCTTATATTGTCTTTAACAAATGAAGAGATGCTATGAATGAGAAGTGTCTTGTTTCTTCCTCCATGTCCCTTTGTTAAGCACACCTTTCCATAATCCGACAGTTCACATAATATTATTTCATTATTTTCTGATCATAGATAACTCCCAGATTGACTCAATATCAAATCTTTTTATGAAGGTAATCTTCCCTAATTGGTAGTGCAACCAGTAGTTAACATCCATTGTGTTTGTATTAGTTTGGTCTAACTATCATTAGTATTTAGTCAATCGATATTAACTCTTGCCTTATCCCATATTGTTACGATGATATCCAATCTTTCTACTCTGATATAAGTCGATATCATTTTCTGATAATTGTCCATTTATTGGTTGATTGCTGGTAATGGAGTTTGATCTTCAAATTGACTTCCATTCCTGTTAATACTTAAGGATACATTGTACTTATTATCCATGACTGATGCCTCATTCATCAATAGCTTGTGATATAATCACTGATGCTTTTGTGTTTCTACAAGATGTGGTTTATCTCAGACAATCGATAATCTTTCAATCCTTTAGTCGATATCCTCCTATGTGGTGTCTATTGATATAGATAGTAGAATTCAATCTAGTTTATGTTATTGTCATGATAACATAGGAAGTGATGGTGCATATTTTCTAGTGGGTCTTCATGTTTGATATTGCTTTATCGGATATGTCATTGTCTAAACTTGTGCAATTAATGATTATTTATAATATATGAATGGTTATCCTTCTTGCTTATCAATACATCTTCTGAAACACATAGCGACCTATCCCTTATTCATATCATGTTGATCTTGACTTCATAGTATTTGGTTCATTAATCATCCTCTCATGGTATCGATGTGTAATGACTAGTGATTGTTGTATCACTTCTTCGTTCCTCATCGTGATAGATAATGCAGATGTTTAATGTAGATGTATATCGATTACAGATATTCGATATTGCTTTAAACGTTATTATTATTATTATTATTATTAATGTTATTGTTATTATTAAATATTATAATTAATGATGTTAGTAATATTAATAATATTATAATAAATATTATTATAGTGATAACATATTGTTTTATATTGAGAGGTTTATTAATATTATTTATATATTAAAATTATTATATCAATAATTGATTTAATATTATTACTTAATATATTATTATAATATAATATATATAATTTATTAATAATTATTTATTATTAATTTATATTATAATTATAATCATAATTATATTATTTATTAATATTTTAATATTATTTAATTAACATATTACTTATTATGCTAACTATATATTATTATTATCTTTTGATAATAATTATATATTATTGTTATATACCGTTAATAATAGATTATTATATATCATCTAATCATTTTATTATTATACTAAGTTCAATATGTCACGGCTCATGACATTGTCCCTTGTGTAATTGCCACTTGAATGTATTGCTATTGAACCACATTAATGCTTTTCTTCTTCAACAAATGAGGACAGTCACTCTAAAGACAACATGATAATGTACACTCACTGTAAGGACAGTCACAAATGAGGACATCTCACAGTGACTGTCCCTTGTGTAATTGCCACTTGAATTACACAAGGGACAGTCATTGTGAGATGTCCTCATTTGTGACAAGGACAGTCACACATGAGGACATCTCACAGTGATTGTCCCTTGTGTAATTGCCACTTGAATGTATTGCTATTCAACCACATTAATGCTTTTCTTCTTCAACAAATGAGGACAGTCACTCTAAAGACACCATGATAATGTACACTCACTGTAAGGACAGTCACAAATGAGGACATCTCATAGTGACTGTCCCTTGTGTAATTGCCACTTGAATGTATTGCTATTCAGCCACATTAATGCTTTTCTTCTTCAACAAATGAGGATAGTCACTCTAAGGACAACATGATAATGTACACTCACTGTAAGTGTACATTATCATGTTGTATTACAAATGGACCTTATGTTGGTCGGGATATAAGTGCAAAAAAAAAAGGAACGTTGTCATTTGTGTTTTCAACAGCGCCGAGAGAGATTCCCTCCGCGAAATCAAGCGGGTTATCATTTGTGTTTTGAACAAAGCGGGTTGTCATTTGTGTTTTGAACAGCACCGAGAGAGATTCCCTCCGCGAAATCAAGCGGGTTGTCATTTGTGTTTTCAACAGCGCCGAGAGAGATTCCCTCCGCAAAATCACAGCTACAATTTCTGAGTACGTTGGGTTTATTTTTCTTTTGTCATTATTATTTAATCTGGTATTCAGCTGTTAGAGAGCTAAAATACCCAAAAATGAGGACATATCTGTGTTGAATTTATTGTTAGCGGCTTTGGTTATTTAGAATGCTTCCCCACAATACTTAATTACACAAGGGACAGTCACTGTGAGATGTCCTCATTTGTGACAAGGACAGTCACACATGAGGACATCTCACAGTGACTGTCCCTTGTGTAATTGCCACTTGAATGTATTGCTATTCAACCACATTTATGGGCCCATTTGGACCACGACACACAGTAGCATCTACAGAGAAGAATATCCCAGGTGTAACAAGTTGTAAGAATATACCAACAGTTCTAAGAAGTTCCCTAGCACGTAGTAGCATCTACAGAGAAGAATATACAACATGAGGGCAGCCACTGTAAAGACAACATGATAATGTACACTCATTGTATGTGTACATTATCATGTTGTCTTTACAGTGACTAACCTCATTCAAGTGGCAATTACACAAGGGACAGTCACTGTGAGATGTCCTCATTTGTGACAAGGACAGTCACACATGAGGATATCTCACAGTGACTGTCCCTTGTGTAAGCCACTTGAATGTATTGCTATTCAACCACATTTATGGGCCCATTTGGACCACGGCACACAGTAGCATCTACAGAGAAGAATATCCCAGGTGTAACAAGTTGTAAGAATATACCAACAGTTCTAAGAAGTTCCCTAGCACATAGTAGCATCTTCTAATTGTCTATACCACTTCACAAGGTATTGTTTGCACACATTGTTTTTGGTTCTTTTGATGACCCTTGTTTTGAAATTGCTATTAGGCCTTGTAGCTTATATGTTTTGATTGCTGGAGAGCTTCTAAAGCTAAGCAAGAAGACCATTGCACGAGTTATAGCCGCGCGCTCAGGTTTGAAAATTGTATATTTTTTAATCTAATGTATATTTTAATCCTTTTGCCATGTCATGTAATATGTCTTGCCTTGTAGCTTATATGTTTTGAAATTGCTGTTAGGCCTTGTAGCTTATATGTTTTGATTGTTAGAGAGCTTCTAGAGCTAAGCAAGAAGGCCTTGTAGCTTATATGTTTTGTGTACTTTTGACAATTTTGCTTAGTCACTGAAAGTTGTAGACCGAAGTTTTCATAGCCCAATTTTTGCTTCCTGCGAAGAACGATCATGTCAGATAATATAAGTGAAGAACAAAATAGGGAGACAATCGCTAGATTGTGGTCTAACTTGAAAAGAAAAGGTGATGGAAAATGTTATTGTCCCTGCAAAATTTGTAAGGGCTTAAACCGTAGAAGATTGCTAATCAAAATAGTTAAGAGACATTGTAGGGAGAATGGTCACATTGAAGGGGGGCATGACTATCATCCACTGGTAAGTTGTTCATTATATCATTTTAACAATTTATATACATATGAAATCACTTGATGATGAGTTGAAGATCATGGTTTATTTATGTTAATCAATTTTATATAGGTTGATCTCCCCAGGGAAGTACATGATATGGAGGAACATGGGGGTGCGAATATCCAAGGTGAAGATAATGATCCCATGGAAGATGACGATCATGCGCCAGAAAACACAATTGAAGATGATGGTATAAATACATTGATCCATGACACATTTAGTCCAAGCGGATCTGATCATGATGATGATGATAGCCTTGATGTACCTCTACTTGAGAAGGCATACGAGCCCCTATACAAAGACTCCCAAACAACTCTTCTCTCTGCTGTATTGTTGTTGTTGAACTTGAAGGTTATGAATGGTTTATCCAACATAACAATGTCACGTATGTTAAGGTATGTCATATATGTCTTTATAGTTAACAAAGGGTGAATAATGTACCACTAATATTGTTTATATTAACAACTTATATTTTTTGCTGTAGATTGATAGGCGAGTTTTTGTTACCACCATCAAATATTCTACCTCGCTCATATCGAGAATTATCTGCTATTATGAAAGATATTGGAATGGAGTATCAAGCAATACATGCTTGTCCCAATGATCATATTATATATTATAAAGAACATGAATTTGCAACACAATGCCCTGTATGTCATACGAGTAGATATCGAACAGATCGAATAACAAAAAAGGTGCCTCACAAGGTTCTTCGTTACATCCCCATTATTCCACGGATGCGACAATTATTCAGGTGTACTAGCTTGGCACAATTTATGGATTACCATGCACGCAATAAAAGTCGAGATGACATTATTCGAATCCCTGCGGATGGTTCAGAATTTATGCACATAGAGGAAAAGTGGCAACACTTCAAAGAAGAACCTCGTAATCTCAGGCTTTCATTGGCAGCGGATGGTGTCAATCCATTTGGAGAGATGAGATCTGTTTGCTCGGTGTGGCCTATTTTTGTTATCAACAATAACATTCCTCCGTGGATGTCAATAAAGAGGGAGCACATTATGTTGGCAATGATTGTTCCAGGTATTTTATCATTTGATAGTTATTAATTTACATGTACTTACAAATCTTACAGTAAAATGGTCACAATAATTATGTAATGTTACTGTTCATTCAAGTAGGTAAATATCAAGTTAAAGATATGAATGTATATATTGAGCCTCTTATTGACGAGTTGGTGGAGTTATGGAACGGTGTCACTATGTATGACGTGTCTAGACCAATAGGACAAAGACAATTTCAATTCCATGCAATACTTGTATGGACAATACATGATGCCCCAGGGCTAACACATTTTTGTGGTATGTTATAGTGAATTCAAGTTGCGCATGATAATTCTAATTATAAAAATCAACATATTTAATAATCCAATTATATCATTATCTTGTAGGTCTTCAAACAAAGGGAAAATTTGCATGTCCAGTTTGTGGTCCAAAGATGAAATCTCGTCATTCAAAAAGTTTAGGAAAGCATGTGTTTGATGAGTACAGACACTTCCTCCACAGGAATCATAAGTATTGAAGTATGGAAAAACATCTTTTCAATGGGAAAGAAGAGACTACATCAAAGCCACGAAGAATGACACCTCGACTATGGAAGTTGGAATATAATAGAATTAATCGTCGAGGTAATGTCGTTCCACTTAATGGTTTATGTTTGTAATTTATATATTTCTATTGTGATTTTTGTTTACTAATTATGTAATTGATGATCGTGAAGGTCGTCAAGGCACTACTGACAACCTTCCAAAGGGACTAAAAAGCTATCCCAAACAATTTAGTAGGTTTCCCTACTACGAGGACCTACAAATTGTGCATTTGTTTGATCTTATGCATGTTGGAAAGAATATAACAGAGACATTGTGGAAAATACTGGATGGAAGGCGTGACAAAGAAAAAATTGTCAAAATTTGTAATGACATTCATGAATCCAATCATGCACTGAAGAATTTCATTCACTCAAATAGCAATAGAGATCAGATTAATATAAGTGCCCTTCCTTGGTTATTAACGGAGCAGAAAAGTGATGCCATAAAAGAAGTCATACGAAAAATTCAATTTCCCACAGGATTTGCTGGGAACATAAGCAATCTCATATCAAAGAAAAGTGAATTTGGGCCAGGGCTCAAAATGCATGATTGGCATACTTTCATCAAGGTAAGTTATGTTCTTCTGTATTTACAATATATTCATAAACTACGTGTACTATTCATTATGTTATGTTAGAAAATAATGAAATGATTGGTTTATAATTACTGCAGTACGTGCTACCTCTATCTCTCCCAGAGCACTTCAACAATAACATCAAACAAGTGATATATGATCTTGGAAAATACATGAGGTAAGCAGTAATATCTGTTCAATTTGTTGTATATATTTATTAGATTCGCGATTTGTTTTTCTTGCTATGTAATCTATTGTATATTATTTTGTAAAGTCTCGTATTTATATATTTTTTGTGACTTGAATCTCTTAATGTAGGTGGTTGTCATCTAAAGAAATCCATAAAGAAGATATAAACTATTGGAAGAGAAGAATTCCTCATTTATTGTGTGAAATGCAAAAGTGTCTACCTCCAACTTTTTTCAATGCACAAGAACACTACCTCATACACCAAGTTGAGGAGATTGAATTGTGTGGACCTGCACACACTAGGTCAATGTGGATGGTTGAGAGGCACTTGAAATCTTTGAAGGCTTTGGTTCGACAAAGAGCACATCCTGAGGGTTCTATGGTAGAGGGATACATGGTATACCAAACTATGGTGTACATTACTGAATATCTTCCTAAGTTTGCTTCAAATATCCATGTAGATCGCATTTGGGATCTCGACCCTTTTAAAAAATTCAAAGGGGAGTACTTGATGGGGAAAGGTAGATTGAGGAAAGTGACAGGTAATAAATTATAAGATGTTATTGTAATAAATTATTTCTTAATCTTCAAAATAAATCGGTTGTAAGTCGTCTATTTTTTTTTTGTACAGTTGCTCGAGAGTGGGATGCACTACATTTGTATATTGCAAACAATCTTGATTGGATGACGGTATAGATTGAACGATGTCAACATTCTGGTCACACATTAACATGGGAAGGTGTATCTTCATTGGTTAAAGAAGCTCATCGTAATGGAGATTCTAATGTTACGCAAAGGGAAATAGATTTAGCATATGGTTTAAGAGATTTCCAGGTACGTACAAAATTATTAATCACCCGTATGTTTATCAACTCACGATATAATAATTTTGACATGTTTCACATATTATTGCAGGTTAAACACCACAAGGGTATGTTCTGTAATGGTCAAAAATTTCGCGTCAAAGTGTTGGATGACACGAAGAAAACTTGTGATTCTGGAATAACTGCAGTCTTTCAAGTGACTAATATTTCATCTAGAAATGACTTAGATCCTCAAGAGTCTAAAAATCAATACTATGGCATTTTGGATGATATACTTGAGTGCGACTTTAGTTCCTTCAAATTAGTACTCTTCGTTGTCAAATGGTACAGGCTACGACTTAATCCAAATGATCCTAATAGAACTGTTATTGAACATGATAATGGATTTACAATGGTTAATACAAGGTCGTTTGAGCCAGTTGGGGATGAGCCCTATGTTCTTCCAAGCCAATGTGAACAGGTATTTTACTCAGAGGTTTCACATAAACCGGGTTGGTCATTTGTTGTTAGACATGAACCGAGAGGAAGGCCGATAAAGTATAATGCGATGGAAGAAGAAGATACCGAAGAAGTAGAAGATGATGTAGATGATGATCACGATCGACAATTATTGGATGATGTTCCTGAGACAAATTTTCATGAAGAAGAAGAAGAAGATGATGCTGCTACTGATGATGATGATGAAGATGATGTTGATGTTGATGATGATGATGTTGATGATGACGACAACGACGACAAGGACGAGGACGATGATGATGACGATGATGACGAGGATGATGATGATGATGATGATGATGATGATGATGAGGATGATGATGATGAAATTTAAAGGTATGCCATCAATCCTTAATGTATTTAATATTCATTTCTTGATAGAAATATATTTGTCTTAAATGGTTACATAGTTTATTCATTATCTATTTAAAAGCTATAAGTGTTATAATGTGTACGTTTTAATGTTTTTAATTTTTATGTGATGCTTATGATGGATGTGATTATGATTATGATGTGATTATGCTCACGATAATTGAATTACATTTGCAAGAAATTGAACCCCTTTCAAGAGCATCCCGCACAGTCTCATGGATCGACAGGTATAAGTCAATACACCTTATAAAAAGTCTATTTAATACACTTATCAATAGTAAGATTGATGTCTTCTAAGATCTCTCCCATTTGCAGGTACCAGCAAATAGGTATTTGTCAGAAGTGTCTTCCTCGAGTGAGGGAAATATAGGAATAGAAGAGGAAAGTGAGACATGCAGTTTATCTAGAATAGGGAGATTAACTAGAGGTCAAAGGACTAGAAGGAAATTCAATAAACACATGAAATTTTTCCTTGCTCAAGGGGGGTCATGTTCTTATGATGATGAGATGAAAGGCGACATCGAGGTGCCCTTGAGGTACCAACATCTATAGAAACATTGGGTACCCAAGGAACTTCCTCCAATAAACATTGATTTTTGTGTTAATGAGAGGATATATCGCATAGCACCATCATCATTACATGGTTTGGGCCTATTTTCTATGGATGGCATAAAGGTGTCTTACAAAAAAGTTTCTGAATTGATGGAGTATGTTGGACCATGTTACGATTACAAAAGTTGGATGCATATTGTTCAATATAAAAAAAGTATGCGTAGGTATGCACTCTCAGAAAATTATATACAACAACAAGACAATAATCAAAGTAAAAGTGTGGCTATATACATTGATGGAAGGCCAAAAGCAACAGGGAATATTGCGGGTTTTATAAATAGTACATGACCTGGGTCAACTATAAAGCAACCCAATTGCATATTTGAGGTGCGCGAGGGAAATCGTGTATTCATCTGTGCGATAAAATCAATACGTGCAGGGGAAGAGCTGCTTATTGATTACAATTTGAACCGCATAGATACAAACGAGGCTACTATCATGGGGGTGGTACATACTATTAAACCAACTTCTAATCAATGACTCCAACATACCATTTAGTTATTAAATTTTTGGCTAACATTTTTATACTTGATCTTTGACACAGGGGCACAATATGGAGCAACCGCCCGAATGTGATGGTGATGATATTCCTAGCTCATCTACACATGAGCAGGTAAAATTCATTGTAATTGTGCAAACTAGATAGAAGCAAAATGTTATTTTTTTTAATGTTATTTTCTTCATTGTTTTGGAGTAATTTTGATAATACTAATACTATTGTTGTCACAGAGGGCCGGTGGTCGGAGAGAGGGAAAGCAACCTACAGTCCCTCAGGAGTCCCCCCTTGTGGACCCTTTTTTTATTGATTTAGCAGAGACCGATGACCCGATCGGTTCCATTAAAAAGCTGCTAAAGAAAATTGGGAAAGAACTTCTACGTTTGGTATCCATACATCCTCAGACTTAGGAAATAAAAGACAGGGCAGCTGAGTTGTTGCGCACTTCTGAAAACTTTAAAGTAAGTATTAATGAAATTTTTAATTATTACAAGAGTTCAATAATGGTTTTTATGTTATGCTCTTTTATGACATTAATTAAAATATGGATGCATTGTCTTTACAGAGTTATTTGCGTAATTTTGAACCCCATTCCCATGATGAGGCCGGTATTGCAAGTGGTTCAGGTAGATCACATGTTCCATTCCCCACTTGTGTTTTCCACTGAATATATATAGGAATGATCATAATCATTGACAATACATACTCGAACAATCTTTTTTTTTAATGCTCTAACAATCTTGTCCATGCTAGTCCACGCGTTCTATATTTATGCATGCTCTAACAATTTTATTCTTCAGCTCCTTTCCATGATGATATGACAACGCCGCCTCCATCCAGGACAGCCACAAATGTCTTGCCGACTGCCATGTCAACAACACACAGCCTAAATGCACCAACTGTTGCACCATCTACTGGTACACAAATCCCTCTTTTTCTCTTTTTTGTTATGTGTTTAAGTGTTATGTGTTTACGATGTAGATCCCTTGATTGTGTTTATGCCATGGGTGCTCTGCACCAATTTATTTCCCTTGAAGTATTATTTCTTGGAGGCATTTGATAATGGTTTTCATTTTTTGCAATAGGAGATGCAACAAGTCCCGATGCAACATCATTTCCTGGATGTTCCCGTGTTCCTAGTACGGGAACGGTGAAGGATTGCGTATTGATCATCAGCGATGATGAAGGCGTTCCCTTAAAAGTATCCAAACTTCTAGGTACTTTAAAGTTATTATTATTCTATAGTGATATAATAGTAATTTAGTTTTTGATCACTCTTCATCGACTAATGATCCCATGATTATTTTGTAGGGAATGATATTTTTTGGCGAAAACTTGGTGACGAGTGTTTGCGGATATTCGGGCCCACCATACATACATGGTGGAACATCATATCCTAACTAAAACCCCAAACCACTATTTTGATTTTATATCATTGCTAGAATAGTTTTCCTTTTCATCAATTTCTTGAACTATATTAAAGGTAGCTTCTCTTCATTTATGAGTCTAACATGTTTTTTTTTACTTAAAAGGTGGAATAACCAAGATAAAAAGTTGAAGGATGATCTTGTACATAGTATGACCCAGCTTTTTGGACCTCGTGCATTCGAGAGAAACAAGCTCCTTGAAAGAGCTGGTTTATGTTTGAAGTATATTAGGGACCAGTACAGGAAATATTTAGAGGTTAACCCAAGGCACGAGCGTCCGCCCTGTGTTCTTGAGGCTGAGTGGCAGGGTTTGATTTTGGATGGAAAGTATAAAGCCGACATGAAAAAAGGAATTACGCCAGTAGAGAGTAGAGAAAGGTATGTGATACTTTTGAGAATGTAATTATGTACTAATTAACCTCTAAATTTTTCCTATACTGGTCTCTAACATATTTCAAACTTTTCATAGATTGCCTGACACATCAAAGGCAACAAAGGCAAGATTAGAAAAGCACGGGACACACAAGCTCGGCTCTGGTGGTTTTTCCAAACTTCAAGCACGAGTTGTAAGTATTAGTAAATGAAAACTTGTATCAATTTTTTTATATATTGCAAGGAAATTTTTTTTGATCAAACAATGCAAGTAAAATTCACCATACCAAGAAAAAATGTAGGGGTCAGAGTTCAATAGATGCCTCATAGAAGAGGACAAGAGAATTGGCTTCCAACAAGGCTATAGAGCCGTGGCTGAACGGCTACGAGCTGAAATCAGTGTGCAAGGTTCAAATAATGATGCATCTGAGCCACAGGTAAATAAGCTAAATGAAATTTATTTCAAATTGAATACTTTACCAATTAGTCTATTTGATGTTAAGTTCTAATATAAAGTGAGTATATCTGTTTTAAGAAAGCAATGATAACAATGTGTAGGATATTGGAATGCAGCCTGACAATCCTTCTACACAATCTATGCATAATGAAGGTTCGCATGATGTGCATCCTAGTGGTGGAGGTATACATTTGCTATTAAAATTTTTATATGTAATTACAATTGGTGTTTGGATTAATGTAACATTTTGTATAGCAACTATAGAGGATCGAGGGGTCGGTGCTCATGAGCATGTTGAGGTTGAGTCTAGACAAAATGATGTGGCCAGATCAGGTAATTAAAGAGCGCCACAGTTATGTTCTTTAAAATAATTAAATACTTGTAACAATTATAATTAAATATTTTAAATTTAACTCTTTTATTTGTTATTGTAGAGGACCCCCCTTTGCAGCAGCATAGGAATTTGAGATCATCAAGAACAAAGAACAAAACAACTGATGAGGGGGGTATTGATGATAACACTGATGCTCCTCTTAGAGCTTACATAGAAAAAAAAATTAGAAAGAGAAAAAAGAAATGATTGTCATCTAAATACCTTAATTGATAATGACTGAATTTTATGTCTCAATGAATTTAATTATGTGCTAATGAATGTTCATGAATTATGTGTTTATTTTCATATTGATGAATGTTGTGTGTTAACGAATCTAATGTGTTAATGAATGTTATCATGTGATATTGATTGAATGTTACATTTTATTAATAATTGAAAGAATGAATGAATGTTAGATGTTAACGGGGAATGTAGAGTGATGTTAGGGGGAGGGGGGTGGGGCCAAATGAGCTTCCACCTTCACGTGGTTGGCCCTGTTTAGTAGAGAATATTAAACTATATTCTCGAAACAAAGTGAAGCTCAATAAGATACTAAATGAGTCAAAATGGTTATCAAGGTCCTCTATCCATAAGATACTTGTAGTCAAAATGGTTATTAATAAGATGCTTGTAGTCAAAATGGTTATCTAGGTCCTCTATCCATTCCATAAGTTCTTCACCATTCAAACTTCCTCCATAACAAGGAATGTGCTCTAGGTTAGTCATGAAGCCTAGCATGGACTCTCTGTCAGATAGAGCCACTATTTCAGAGCCTTTTTTGTGCATTTCCTTCAAGCACTATACAGTGTACGGATGTGAAAGGGAGGGCAGACCAGTGTGGAAGTTAGAGTATTTATATCTTATGCTTTGAGAGTTTATTTGGTAGATTCAAGACACCTTATATCAAAGTTATTCCTTTTTCTTATCTGTTGTTCTGTCAAACCCTCATTTTTTGGGTTATTGCATTCAAATGGCCTTAACTTGCAAATAAACCATAGGATATCCTCTGTTCTTTGTAAAATGCAAGTTAAGAGGGTTTATTTTCATATTTTAAAAGCTTTGGAACAGGATACTAAGCCAGAGAATTTCAAGAGCAAGCCCTAGGTCAAGAATCTCAATGTTCTTGACTAGGAGTTGATGGATTATGCAAGATCAGAGGGTAGCGGCAAGTAAAGGACCTCAAACCTTGTTGAATCTAGATCTTTAGAGCATGGTGGACATCTTCAAACTCTGATCTTGGTTTCATGCACCCATTTTCAATGCCTTGTTTTGGAACCCACACCCAAAGGCATGCATTAGGTCTGCGGACTCAATAAGGACATTGATATGCTGGAGTGGAGTCAAGGTCTGGGAGTTGGAGGATTGTTAGAACATCAAAAAGGGTACTCAAAAAACATATAAGTTCATAAGGTCCTTTGTCAAATTGAAGAGTTATTGCTGCAGAACAGGTTTTGGAGACCTACTAGAGTCACTAGGTCTATTTGGACCCGTTTGGACCACGACACACAGTAGCATCTACAGAGAAGAAGTTTGGTATGCAATGGTCTTGAAACCTCCTGAGAAATTCTTGGTATGCATTTGTGTGGTGCAAAAGCTTCGTTGAAAGAGAAAAAGAAGAAAAGAATAGAAATGATTTTTTTTCTTTTTATGTCATATACTGTAACTAGCTACTTATAACTTGCAAAAATTATTATAACCATTTGAAATTGAAACTTAGTTTAATGTGAAACTGAGAACTGCTTTATTAGAGCTTTCTGTGATTTAGATTCAGACATCAAGAACATTGTTTGCCTAATATTGTGATTAATGTTTATTTATTAATATCTCATACTGACAAACAATTGATAATTGTAGGGAAAACGTCATTGGGGGTCTTTGAGGATCCACCAGAAGCCAAGGAGAAAATGTATTCAAATGCTAAAGATGGTGTAACAGTCCTTACAGCTGTTGAACCTTGCTGTGTAGATCATCTCCGATTCTCCAAGTTCAACAGTACTGTGGTATTCCTTTGGATACTTCTAATGGTAAATTTCAGACATCAAGTTCTTTTCGTATGAAACTACTACATTTGTAATCTGTAGTTTTAAACTTTTAGTTTATAAATGTTCATCAGCTTTAGTTCGTATGCTTCCATTTCAAGTATGATTAATGAAGTTACCTTTATCACAGGATGAAAGTGAGCAGTCAGCATACTGGTACGGAGCTGGCAGCATTGATACGGTGACTAGGGCATCGTTTAATGGTGGTATTGTGTTTTCCCGTATTTAGGGCATCGACCTTTTGAAGCATTGCCTTCATCTTTCTTAAGTCTGAGTTTTAAGTTTGTTTATCTCTCTCAGCGCTGTTGAAAATACAAATGACAACGTTCTTGTTTGTTTTGCCCTTATATCCCGATGTGATTTCGCGGAGGGTTACGGCGCTGTTGAAAACACAAATGAAAACACAAATCCCTTGTGTAATTGCCACTTGAAGGAGGACAGTCACTGTAAAGACAACATGATAATGTACACTTATAGCCCGTGTACATTATCATTGTGTCTTTAGAGTGACTATCCTCATTTGTTGAAGAAGAAAAGCATTAATGTGGCTGAATAGCAATACATTCAAGTGGCAATCACACAAGGGACAGTCACTGTGAGATGTCCTCATTTGTGACTGTCCTTACAGTGAGTGTACATTATCATGTTGTCTTTAGAGTGACTGTCCTCATTCGTTGAAGAAGAAAAGCATTAATGTGGTTCAATAGCAATACATTCAAGTGGCAATTACACAAGGGACAATCGATCACTGTGAGATGTCCTCATGTGTGACTATCCTTGTCACAAATGACTATCCTTGTAAAGACAACATGATAATGTACACATACAATGAGTGTACATTATCATGTTGTCTTTACAGTGGCTGCCCTCATGTTGTATATTCTTCTCTGTAGATGCTACTATGTGCTAGGGAACTTCTTAGAACTGTTGGTATATTCTTACAACTTGTTACACCTGGGATATTCTTCTCTGTAGATGCTATTGTGTGCCATGGTCCAAACAGGCCCATAAATGTGGTTGAATAGCAATACATTCAAGTGGCAATTACACAAGGGACAGTCACTGTGAGATGTCCTCATGTGTGACTGTCCTTGTCACAAATGAGGACATCTCACAGTGACTGTCCCTTGTGTAATTGCCACTTGAAGGAAAAAAGCATTAATGTGGTTCAATAGCAATGTATTCAAGCGGAAATTACACAAGGGATAATCACTTTGAGATTTCCTCATTTGTGACTATCCTTACAGTGAGTGTACATTATCATGTTGTCTTTACAGTGACTGTCCTCATTTGTTGAAGGAAAAAAGCATTAATGTGGTTCAATAGTGATGCAGAGTAGTCAGGGCTTTTAGAATATACAAATATACATCCTTAACTCTCATTCCACCAAGGAAGAAGGAATTCCAATGGTTTGAAACGTGAGTTAAGGTCTTTACATCAGTCAAACCCTGAAAATGAGGGTTTGTAAACAATGCACAGAAAATTTGAAATAACTTAGATATAAAACAAAGAGAATCAATCAAACCAACTTCCAAAGCATCAGATGTCACTATTACAACTTCCAGGCAAATTTTATCATCCAACCACCATCCGTACAGCCGTACAGAGTTCATTTTTCACCAGAAATGCACTAAAACAGGGTTATTTTTATTTTTTATGAAAGCAAAATGATTACAATACTGGTTCTCTGTCTGTCTTCGACCATTTGAAGCCTAAAATAGGCTCTCCAAATGTTGGTTCAACCATCTAGGTGGTTAGAACAGTTTATCCAACAAATGTCAACTTTGCTAAGCAACTTTTAAAGTTGCATTACAACTTTGCAAACAACTTTGCCGAGAAGGTTAAAAATGTGTTGTGAAACTTTAGGAACCTTATTAAAGTTATTTTGGACCTTCAAACTTCTTAACAACATCTAAAAGACACCTAATAAACACTTACTATGCTCATTTCATCCAAGGACTCAAAAGATGCCCAAGGTTTATAAGTCACCAAGGGGTCTTGTGTCCAACAAGTGGATGTTTATAAGGAGATAAAATCAATCCTTAATATTTATTACAAACCAAGAAAACATCTAAAACTCCTATTCTAATTTATTGTCATTCAAAAAGACTCTGATTTGTCATTCAAAAAGACTCTGATTTGTCAATCAAAAGGACCTTTCACTAGTCAATCCTTCAAAGCTCCAAGGTGAAAATCTTATGTTCCAATTGATAGGATTTGACTCCTTGGCTTCACGGCAACTTCCTTCAATCATGGTGTCTTTGGCTTGCATTAGGGATGCCCCTGCATCAAATAGCAATGCATTCAAGTGGCAATTACACAAGGGACAGTACATGCCCATTAAAGTTGGTGTTTTGTTATCCAGCATGACAATGGAGACAACATACTCTGTGTCAATTTTACTGATCAAATTTCCCTCCGCCAGGCAAAGCAACAATCTGGGTATGATAAGGTGAAATTTTGTAGTCCTTTTGGGTAATAACAGTTCCAGTTTCCAATAAGATGGTTCATTTTTATAATCTAGCTTCAATTTCTCTTGTGAAAATCTTTTTTTCATTTTATGGGTGGTAAAATATAATTATTATGCTAGAGGTGTGTACTTATGGATGATAATGAAACAAAATGATAAGATTTAAGACTCTTGTTTTTTTTTTAAATAGCAATTTAAGTTTCCTTCTATTATAAATTACTATTTTTCTATTTTTTTAATGTATCTTTCCAAATCTTTTATATCAATTTTATTTATGAAATATAAATATATTAATAATGTTTTAGTGTTTTTAGGATTAGTTTATATCAATTCTATGTATCATCATTCGTCATTCAATTGTCAGTATTATTAATTTAGACTGTGCAATTGTAGAACTACTCGAATATGGGTTGGATGGATACTCAAGCAGGGGAACCCTCCTCAAATATCTCAAGCAGTGAACTTGGAAAAATGTGTCCTGAAGGAACCCTTTCCATCAGAGAGATAAAAGTACAAACAAGTAAAAGAAGCAGGCTCTGCAAATATGTTTTTGAGAAGAAAAATGATAGATTATTCGAGTATGGTTCATGAGGTATATCTAAAAAGACATTTTTTTTCTTATTATAATAAAAGAGGAAGTTGTGAATGTCAAAGTTGAGTGAAACAAAAATTATTTTCATCAAATTTTATTAGGCTTGCTTTTGGGAATAGTTTCTTACAATATTGCTATTAAGATTTTTATTGTGTAGTTTTTAGATTAGGTTTATAAAATTATATTTCATGAGGAGTGATTCATATTAATCAATTAACGATACTTTTGGAAGGTATTTTCAATGTGTCAAATTTTGATATTTTTACAAGAATTAGATTGTGTAATTTTTTTAATTAAAGTCATTGACTCATATTTCATAAATAATAGTTCTCATGAATCCATCTCTTATAAGATTGAATAGTCTATTTAGGAAGTATTTCTGATAGTATGTCAAATTATGATATTACTATTACCATTAGATTGCATGGCTTTGAAGTCAACCTCGTTGACCCATATTCTTCTCTGTAGATGCTACTATGTGCTAGGGAACTTCTTAGAACTGTTGGTATATTCTTACAACTTGTTACACCTGGGATATTCTTCTCTGTAGATGCTACTATGTGCCGCGGTCCAAACGGGCCCATAAATGTGGTTGAATAGCAATACATTCAAGTGGCAATTACACAAGGGACAGTCACTGTGAGATGTCCTCATGTGTGACTGTCCTTGTCACAAATGAGGACATCTCACAGTGACTGTCCCTTGTGTAATTTCCACTTGAATGAGGATAGTCACTGTAAAGACAACATGATAATGTACACTTACAGCCCGTGTACATTATCATGTTGTCTTTAGAGTGACTATCCTCATTTGTTGAAGAAGAAAAGCATTAATGTGGCTGAATAGCAATACATTCAAGTGGCAATCACACAAGGGACAGTCACTGTGAGATGTCCTCATTTGTGACTGTCCTTACAGTGAGTGTACATTATCATGTTGTCTTTAGAGTGACTGTCCTCATTTGTTGAAGAAGAAAAGCATTAATGTGGTTCAATAGCAATACATTCAAGTGGCAATTACACAAGGGACAATCGATCGCTGTGAGATGTCCTCATGTGTGACTATCCTTGTCACAAATGAGGACATCTCACAATGACTGTCCCTTGTGTAATTCAAGTGGCAATTACACAAGGGACAGTCACTGTGAGATGTCCTCATTTGTGACTGTCCTTACAATGAGTGTACATTATCATGTTGTCTTTAGAGTGACTGTCCTCATTTGTTGAAGAAGAAAAGCATTAATGTGGTTCAATAGCAATACATTCAAGTGGCAATTACACAAGGGACAATCGATCACTGTGAGATGTCCTCATGTGTGACTATCCTTGTCACAAATGAGGACATCTCACAATGACTGTCCCTTCTATAATTGCCACTTGAATGAGGACAGTCACTGTAAAGACAACATGATAATGTACACATACAATGAGTGTACATTATCATGTTGTCTTTACAGTGGCTGCCCTCATGTTGTATATTCTTCTTTGTAGATGCTACTATGTGCTAGGGAACTTCTTAGAACTGTTGGTATATTCTTACAACTTGTTACACCTGGGATATTCTTCTCTGTAGATGCTACTGTGTGTCGTGGTCCAAACGGGCCCATAAATGTGGTTGAATAGCAATACATTCAAGTGGCAATTACACAAGGGACAGTCACTGTGAGATGTCCTCATGTGTGACTATCCTTGTCACAAATGAGGACATCTCACAGTGACTGTCCCTTGTGTAATTAAGTATTGTGGGGAAGCATTCTAAATAACCAAAGCCGCTAACAATAGATTCAACATAGATATGTCCTCATTTCTGGGTATTTTAGCTCTCTAACAGCTGAATACCAGATTAAATAATAATGACAAAAGAAAAATAAACCCATCGTACTCAGAAATTGTAGCTGTGATTTTGCGGAGGGAATCTCTCTCGGCGCTGTTGAAAACACAAATGACAACCCGCTTGATTTCGCGGAGGGAATCTCTCTCGGTGCTGTTCAAAACAAAAATGACAACCCGCTTTGTTCAAAACACAAATGATAACCCGCTTGATTTCACGGAGGGAATCTCTCTCGGCGCTGTTGAAAACACAAATGACAACGTTCCTTTTTTTTTTTGCACTTATATCCCGACCAACATAAGGTCCATTTGTAATACAACATGATAATGTACACTTACAGTGAGTGTACATTATCATGTTGTCCTTAGAGTGACTATCCTCATTTGTTGAAGAAGAAAAGCATTAATGTGGCTGAATAGCAATACATTCAAGTGGCAATTACACAAGGGACAGTCACTATGAGATGTCCTCATTTGTGACTGTCCTTACAGTGAGTGTACATTATCATGGTGTCTTTAGAGTGACTGTCCTCATTTGTTGAAGAAGAAAAGCATTAATGTGGTTGAATAGCAATACATTCAAGTGGCAATTACACAAGGGACAATCACTGTGAGATGTCCTCATGTGTGACTGTCCTTGTCACAAATGAGGACATCTCACAATGACTGTCCCTTCTGTAATTCAAGTGGCAATTACACAAGGGACAGTCACTGTGAGATGTCCTCATTTGTGACTATCCTTACAGTGAGTGTACATTATCATGTTGTCTTTAGAGTGACTGTCCTCATTTGTTGAAGAAGAAAAGCATTAATGTGGTTCAATAGCAATACAGTCAAGTGGCAATTACACAAGGGACAATCGATCACTGTGAGATGTCCTCATGTGTGACTATCCTTGTCACAAATGAGGACATCTCACAATGACTGTCCCTTCTGTAATTGCCACTTGAATGAGGACAGTCACTGTAAAGACAACATGATAATGTACACATACAATGAGTGTACATTATCATGTTGTCTTTACAGTGGCTGCCCTCATGTTGTATATTCTTCTCTGTAGATGCTACTATGTGCTAGGGAACTTCTTAGAACTGTTGGTATATTCTTACAACTTGTTACACCTGGGATATTCTTCTCTGTAGATGCTACTGTGTGCTGGGGTCCAAACGGGCCCATAAATGTGGTTGAATAGCAATACATTCAAGTGGCAATTACACAAGGGACAATCACTGTGAGATGTCCTCATGTGTGACTGTCCTTGTCACAAATGAGGACATCTCACAGTGACTGTCCCTTGTGTAATTGCCACTTGAATGAGGACAGTCACTGTAAAGACAACATGATAATGTACACAAGTACCGTGAAGGTAGTTGCAAGTTACGACTGTTTCATTGCATACCTGAAACAATGAAGATGTTACGGTCCACAAAACATTTGTGCTTGAAAGATGAACAAATAAAATTAAACTTCTAAATAACCAGAGCCGCTAACAATAAATTCAACACAGATATGTCCTCATTTCTGGGTATTTTAGCTCTGTAACAGCTGAATACCAGATTACATAATAATGACAAAAGAAAAATAAACCCAACGTACTCAGAAATTGTAGCTGTGATTTCGCGGAGGGAATCTCTCTCGGCACTGTTGAAAATACAAATGACAACGTTTCTCTACATTATCATGTTGCCTTTACAGTGACTGTCCCTTGTGTAATTGCCACTTGAAGGAGGACAGTCACTGTAAAGACAACATGATAATGTACACTTACAGCCCGTGTACATTATCATGTTGTCTTTAGAGTGACTATCCTCATTTGTTGAAGAAGAAAAGCATTAATGTGGCTGAATAGCAATACATTCAAGTGGCAATCACACAAGGGACAGTCACTGTGAGATGTCCTCATTTGTGACTGTCCTTACAGTGAGTGTACATTATCATGTTGTCTTTAGAGTGACTGTCCTCATTTGTTGAAGAAGAAAAGCATTAATGTGGTTCAATAGCAATACATTCAAGTGGCAATTACACAAGGGACAATCGATCACTGTGAGATGTCCTCATGTGTGACTATCCTTGTCACAAATGAGGACATCTCACAATGACTGTCCCTTGTGTAATTCAAGTGGCAATTACACAAGGGACAGTCACTGTGAGATGTCCTCATTTGTGACTATCCTTACAATGAGTGTACATTATCATGTTGTCTTTAGAGTGACTGTCCTCATTTGTTGAAGAAGAAAAGCATTAATGTGGTTCAATAGCAATACATTCAAGTGGCAATTACACAAGGGACAATCGATCACTGTGAGATGTCCTCATGTGTGACTATCCTTGTCACAAATGAGGACATCTCACAATGACTGTCCCTTGTGTAATTCAAGTGGCAATTACACAAGGGACAGTCACTGTGAGATGTCCTCATTTGTGACTGTCCTTACAATGAGTGTACATTATCATGTTGTCTTTAGAGTGACTGTCCTCATTTGTTGAAGAAGAAAAGCATTAATGTGGTTCAATAGCAATACATTCAAGTGGCAATTACACAAGGGACAATCGATCACTGTGAGATGTCCTCATGTGTGACTATCCTTGTCATAAATGAGGACATCTCACAATGACTGTCCCTTCTGTAATTCAAGTGGCAATTACACAAGGGACAGTCACTGTGAGATGTCCTCATTTGTGACTATCCTTACAATGAGTGTACATTATCATGTTGTCTTTAGAGTGACTGTCCTCATTTGTTGAAGAAGAAAAGCATTAATGTGGTTCAATAGCAATACATTCAAGTGGCAATTACACAAGGGACAATCGATCACTGTGAGATGTCCTCATGTGTGACTATCCTTGTCACAAATGAGGACATCTCACAATGACTGTCCCTTCTATAATTTCCACTTGAATGAGGATAGTCACTGTAAAGACAACATGATAATGTACACATACAATGAGTGTACATTATCATGTTGTCTTTACAGTGGCTGCCCTCATGTTGTATATTCTTCTCTGTAGATGCTACTATGTGCTAGGGAACTTCTTAGAACTGTTGGTATATTCTTACAACTTGTTACACCTGGGATATTCTTCTCTGTAGATGCTACTGTGTGCTGGGGTCCAAACGGGCCCATAAATGTGGTTGAATAGCAATACATTCAAGTGGCAATTACACAAGGGACAGTCACTGTGAGATGTCCTCGTGTGACTGTCCTTGTCACAAATGAGGACATCTCACAGTGACTGTCCCTTGTGTAATTGCCACTTGAATGAGGACAGTCACTGTAAAGACAACATGATAATGTACACAAGTACCGTGAAGGTAGTTGCAAGTTACGGCTGTTTCATTGCATACCCGAAACAATGAAGATGTTACGGTCCATAAAATGTTTGTGCTTGAAAGATGAACAAATAAAATTAAACTTCTAAATAACCAGAGCCGCTAACAATAAATTCAACATAGATATGTCCTCATTTCTGGGTATTTTAGCTCTGTAACAGCTGAATACCAGATTACATAATAATGGCAAAAGAAAAATAAACCCAACGTACTCAGAAATTGTAGCTGTGATTTCGCAGAGGGAATCTCTCTCGGCACTGTTGAAAATACAAATGACAATGTTTCTCTACATTATCATGTTTCCTTTACAGTGACTGTCCCTTGTGTAATTGCCACTTGAAGGAGGACAGTCACTGTAAAGACAACATGATAATGTACACTTACAGCCTGTGTACATTATCATGTTGTCTTTAGAGTGACTATCCTCATTTGTTGAAGAAGAAAAGCATTAATGTGGCTGAATAGCAATACATTCAAGTGGCAATTACACAAGGGACAGTCACTGTGAGATGTCGTCATTTGTGACTATCCTTACAGTGAGTGTACATTATCATGTTGTCTTTAAAGTGACTGTCCTCATTTGTTGAAGGAAAAAAGCATTAATGTGGTTCATTAGCAATGTATTCCCAGCATCTGTACCTGCATCTCTCTTATATACTACAAGTTACTTGCCATCAGAAATTACAGTTCCCTCACGTGACATTGATGGTGAAGTGTTCTTTTCAAAACCATCATCTGTGGTTACCAATGCTCCTGTTTTAGGCAATAAGTTTGTTGCATTCCATGAGCCATTGGTCAAGTTTCTTCTACGAGCTTCTGATGCCTCAAAATCTAAGCAGTGCCTACGCATGCCTCGTTGTGGTTGATTATCATTCTGTACATGAATTATAATGAGTAATCAGTTTTGGGCCTTGGAATCTTGTATGTAACATGCACAGGCATTTCATGGCTAAATGAATCTATTTAAAAGCATCAACTTTTCTTACATGATGCTGGATACATAAGTAGAACAAGCGTATATCAAATTGGAAGCAATCAGAACTCCACAATGACATATTATTTAGAGTACTCTTCAGTTTAAGTAATAATGCATATATTGACACTGTAAAGACAACATGATAATGTACACTCACTGTAAAGACAACATGATAATGTACACTCACTGTAAGGACAGTCACAAATGAGGACATCTCACAGTGACTGTCCCTAGTGTAATTGCCACTTGAATGTATTGCTATTCAGCCACATTAATGCTTTTCTTCTTCAACAAATGAGGATAGTCACTGTAAAGACAGCATGATAATGTACACTCACAGTGAGTGTACATTATCATGTTGTCTTTACAGTGACTATCCTCATTTGTTGAAGAAGAAAAGCATTAATGTGGCTGAATAGCAATACATTCAAGTGGTAATTACACTAGGGACAGTCACTGTGAGATGTCCTCGATCATTTGTGACTGTCCTTACATTGAGTGTACATTATCATGTTGTCTTTACAGTGGGTGTCCTCATTTGTTGAAAGAAAAAAGCATTAATGTGGTTCATTAGCAATGTATTAAATTAAATTTTTTTTTTTTAATCCACCCACGGGCGTCGCAATTGCGACGGAAACCCGTCGCAATGCGATGCAGGCGCCCGTCGCAATTGCTTGGGAGGTCCGTTGCGATTGTGACGGCCCTCCAAAGCCATGCGACGGGGGGGTGACGGCCATGCTGCTTCTTAAATCTTAGTCACATTGCGACGGATATGTGTCGCAATTGCGACGGCTACCCATAGACGTCGCAAGTTGCGACTAAAAAATAGCGACGTCTATGGGTGTTGCTATTGCGACACATAGCTGTCGCAATTGCGACACATAGCCGTCGCAAAATGACCCCAAATGTATTAGTGTGTGGTATGAAGTCTCACTGAAGCTTGAAATATATCACTCATGTTACTATCAAAATTAAATTCAAATATTTCTCAAAACATTTATTCTTGTAGAATTAAGATATCCTTATCTCAATAATAAAACAATCTTGCATAATAGCTTTTGAATCACTTTAACACACACCCATACTTGTGCTTACCACACCATACCCCAGAATCATAATGAATTGCACAAGTTGCAAGAGAATAATACAAACTTAGTGAATTCGTCACCATCACAACTTGCGCCCTTACATACTTTGGGATTAAATTGGTGAGTTTGTATACTTTCTCCATTTTAAACTAACCTATGACTTCAAATGAGGAATTAGGAAATATAGTTGTAGGTGGTTATCTCTTCTATAATGATGGAGGAGTCAAAGGTAATGATCAATGAGGTTGCTGGTATTAGATCATATATATATTAATACACTTACTATTTTGAATTTGAGCTTGGGCATCATATATTGTTTTATACACTATTTATTTCATTGAGACCGTGAGCTTGGCATTTGTAATGTATTTCTTATTATTGGGTTAATATTGCCATGTTGTTGCATGAGCTCATTGTTTGAGCACTTGATGTCCCTATGTGATTGGCTGGTGCTCAAACAATGAGCTCATAAATGATGGACTAGAACTAATTTAGAACCTAATTGAAGATCTATGATTAGAGATCACCGAGTTTCTGATTAGATATGTAATATGATTAAATCAATAATGTGTTGTCATTGATATCAACTAGTTTGAAAACACTTATCTTGTAAGTTACAATACCTAAACATCTATAGAAAAGAAGTAAAAGAGATGAAGAACAAAAATATCTACATGAGGAAGATGTATATGATAGATGAGGATAAGGAATACATTGGGTAACTTGTTGATGAGTCTATGACCCTATGTCATTGACTTGATTATGTTTCATTCATCTATGATGAGGAAAAGAGTTGAAAGGCACAAGGCAGTGTGGTCGGTTGATGAAGAATCATAGTATACACTGATTAGTGTAGTGTATACCGAGCATAGTATAAACTAAGCTTGTGTTCACCGACATATTTATTTATTAATCGAGCAGGAGAAAGGAACTAAATGATTAGTTTACCTGACAAGGATTGATGAGCTAGAAAGTACCTCATGATAGGAGATGGAGATAAAGTTTGTTATGAAGATCAACGGCTAGCATAATTCAAGGAAGATCTAAAGGATGAAATTAAAATGTGTTACTGACACATTAGCTGAGAAAGGTTTAAGCGACAAAATGTATGAAGGAGAATAAGCGGAAAAATATTATGGAGGAAAAGAAAATGGTTTACTTGTCTATTTAAGAGACTAGGGTTTTGTTATGAAACTTATGCCAGAAGAAGGAGACTATAGAATTATCGCATGAACAAGCTTCATGTATGCCTGATCAAACTGGTTAAGGAGAACCAAACTATAGAGTTTACCGAGCGTCAGAAAGCTATTACCGAGCGATTGTAAGTCATTGATTATTGTTGATACATAATTGATATATTGATCAGAGGATTTGAATGAGCATAATATAGATATGATAATCTACAATTGAAGTTTTATTGTAATCAAATCACCTACTGTTATAGTTTAACCATTGTAAATAGATAAATCTCTTAATCGAGTGGACTTGAAAGTCTTGTAATGTCATTCATAGAGTGTACATTTGTTATCTTGTCAACCCCATAGTGAATGATGGTTGGACGATAATGATTGGTCTAAAATCCTCTAACAAGGTCACACCTTACAGTGTGTTTGTAACCTTTAACAGGGTTGGGTCTTCACCGACCTCACTTCAGAAGAGTGAACAATTTTTGGGTTGCCGGTCCCAGGTGGTTTTTCCATTCATGAGGTTTTCATGTTAAATCTTTTGTGTTATGTGTTCATTGTGGTGATTATTTGTTATCATACTTTACATATTGCATGTTGGATTTGAACGGTAATGATTATATGTTATTGACTGGTAATTGGTAAAAGCACAGATAGTATAGTATTTTATGTTACTAAGCTACAAAAGTTTGAGTAAATTGTTTTGGATTATACATTTTGATTTGGGACTGTGGATAACTGATTCACCCCCCTCTCAGTTATTCTAACAATTGGTATCAGAGTATTGGTTGCTTGGAACAGAGTTTTAAGGACTTCAACACAAAGTTCTCAAAATATTTAAGAGGGAAGTGCCAAAGCTAAACAATGATAACTTTACAATATGGCAAAGTCAAATGAAGCTGCATATATCCAGAATCTGAAATTCTTCCCTAGATCTGATGGAGAATGGATACCTTGCACCGCCCACTAGTCCCTTGACCCTTGATCAACTAAGAGACAGGCATGAACATAATGTTACTTTGATGGAGATTGTTGCTGTCTGTTCAGATGCCAAATTTGAAGACATTAAGGACTATACTACTGCTAAGTAGATGTGGGATAAACTTGCTCAAGTTTATAGTGGTGATACGAATGTCAAGAGAGCAAGAGCTGAAAGCTTAAGAGGAAGATTCGATGACATGAAGATGAAAGAAGGTGAAAACATTGTGCAGTACACAAACAGAATAAAAGAGGTAGTTCATGCTATTAGAGCATCAGATGGAGTTATTAATGAAGACATTGTGGTAAGAAAAATTCTAAGGACCCTATTGCCTATCTATGCCATCAGAATATCTGCAATTCATGAAAATAGGTCAGCACCTAAAAACACACTCACTCTTGATAATCTAATTGGAAAGCTTACAAAATTTGAACTGAACAATTATGATAATAGTGTTGTACTGTCTGTTGAATCCACTTTTATGTCTTCTCTGAAGATTGGTAAGTCTAGTAGTAGAAATAAGAATGATGATAGTGATAGAAATACTAATGATGAGCTTGATGAACTTGAAGCTCTTATGGCTAGGAGGTTGCCTAAAGGAAAATGAAGATATAGAGGTAAATTACCTTTAGCATGCTTTAACTGTAAAGAAGTTGGCCACATTGCTGCTAGATGTCCACACAAGAAAGATGATGACTGAACCAAAGATCGATCTGAAGGAAGCTATGGGAGAAGAAACAATAGAGGCTACCAACACTACAATAGAGACAATAGAGACAATAATGATAAAGGCAAGAAGGTATGCTGCATTGATGAGGAAGAAGATATCACCGATACCAACACTGATGATGATGTGAAGGTAGTATTTATGGCAATGAAGGATGATTCAGAAGAAGATGAAAGGTATGTAGAGACAACACTTATCTCTAAGGTTACTAAGAATGATACATGGATCATAGATAGTGACTGTACACATCACATGACTGGTGATGAAGAAAAATTTGATTATCTTGATGAATACAATGGAGGATCTGTAAGAATGGGTAATGATGCACCTTGTATGGTTAGAGGTAAAGGATCCCTGATGATAAATGATAGATCAAAATGTGAAAATACTTATTGGGTAAAAGGATTAAACTATAATTTGCTAAGTGTGGCATAGCTGAACAACCCAGGCCACCAAGTTGCTTTTGAGAGCAAAAAGGTGAAAATATTTGATGATGGAGGAAGACTTGTTGGAACTAGTACACAATCTAGAGGTAATCTATTTTATCTTATGATTAGTCTTCTTGTTTAATAATGAAAGATGAAGATGCATGGTTGTGGCATAAAAGGTTATGTCATGTGAATTTTTATAACATGATTAAGATAGAAAAAAGAAAAAAGTTAGAGATCTACCTAACTTATCAAAGCCTGATCATGTTATGTGTTATGAATGTCAGGAAGGTAAAATGACTAAATCTAGTTTCAAAAGAAAAGATTATTCAACAAAGAAGATACTTGAGTTGGTTCATACCGACCTATGTGGTCCTATGAGAACTCAAAGTTACTATGGAGACATATATTTTGTCTTTTTGTTGATGATTACACTAGGTTGATGACTGCCATGTTCTTGAAAGAAAAATCTGAGGCATTCAAGATGTTCAAGTGGTATAAAGAAAAAGTAGAAAAAGAGACTGGTAAAGAATTGAAATGCTTAAGATCTGATAGAGGAGGTGAATTTATCTCTGATGAATTTACTAATTATTGTAATGAGCATGGTATTAAAAGACAGGTCTCTACACCGAGGACACCACAATAGAATGTCATTGCTAAAAGGAGGAATAGGTCAATTGTTGACTGCACAAGGACATTAATGATAGAAAAGAATGTTGCTCAGACATACTAGAGAGAAGCTATCAACATATCTATTTATGTTTTGAAACGAGTACAACTGAAGGACACTAACAAGACACCCTATGAGTTATGGTTTGGACACAAACCCACTATAAGTTATTTCAAGATTTTTGGAAGCAAATGTTTTATTCTGAAAGATGAAAGAAATGAAAATTTTGACTCAAAAGGTGATGAAGGGATATTTCTAGGACATTCCAGTAAAAGTAAAGCATACAAGTGTCTGAACAGAGTAACTAATAAAATGATTGAAAGTAATAATGTTTGAGTTGATGAGTTTGATGATAAGAATACAGAGGAAAGCATAAAAGAACTGAAAGACTACGGTAGATTCAGTTACATTGAACAACCTAAGTATTTACCAAAGCCACAGACTGTGACAACCGATCAGCAGGAAAATAATATCGAGGAATAGGAAAGAGAAATCGATGAGCAGGAAGGACCTACCGAGAAAGCAAATGAACTTGCACATGATGAACAAGAAAGAAGACATCGGATACTGACAAGATTTGTTAGAAGACATCATCTTGAGACACAAATTATAGGAGACAGACAAGCTGACATGCAAACAAGGAGTAAGACAAGACAAGGTACATGTCTAGTTTGTGAATATGAACCAAGGAATGTAAAAGTTGCATTAGAAAATGATGAATGGGTTAATGCAATGAAAGAGGAAATAGAACAAATAGAGAAGAAAAAAACTTGGAGTTTAGTACCCAGACCTAAGGACAAGAATGTTATCGGTACTAAGTGGATATTCAGAAACAAGCTAAATGAGAATCGAGAGGTAACAAGGAACAAAGCTAGATTAGTATGCAAGGGATATGGATAGGAGGAAGGAATAAATTATGGTGAAACCTTTGCACCTGTTGCTAGATAGAAGGAGTCAGAATGTTACTTGCATATGCTGCACACAAAAAGTTCAAAGTTTACCAAATGGATGTCAAGTTAGCATTTTTGAATGGAATACTTGAAGAAGGGTCTAAATAGAACAACCTGAAGGGTTCGTTGATCTAGAAAACAAAGATATGGTATGTAGATTACATAAAGCTTTATATGGTTTGAAGAAAGCACTGAGAGCCTGGTATGAGAGGCTGCATACTTATTTGTTAAGTATTGGATTTGTTAGAACTAGTGAGAACATCAATTTGTATATGAAAGGAGATACTGATGATACTATTCTTATTGCTGCAATATTTGTGGATGACATAATATTTGGAGGACAAGATCAAATCTGTAAGTCATTTGCTGATGAAATGAGAAGTGAATTTGATATGTCTATGTTTGGAGAGATTAAGTTATTTCTAGGCTTACAAGTGATTCAACAGAATGATGGTATATTCATCACACAATCTAAATATATAAAGGAAGTATTGAAGACATTTGGCATGGAAGATTCTAAACCTGTGGGAACACCGATGGCTACTGTATGTAAAATGACTAAGGAAGATGAAACTACAGAGGTGAACCAGACACCGTACCAATCTATGATTGGTAAATTAATGTATGTAGTGCAGAGTAGACTAGACATAGCACATGCTGTGGGAATTGTTGCAAGATTTTTTGCAAACCCTAAAGAGTCACACATGGTTGCTATAAAGATAATCTTAAGATACTTGAAGAAAATAGAAGATTATGGATTATGGTATCCTAAGGAAGGCAAATTTGAACTCAAAGTCTATACCGACGCTGATTGGGTTGGAAATGTGGATGACAGAAAAAGTACCACCGGAGGAGCATTTTTCTTTGGTGAAAGACTTGTTACATGGACAAGTAAGAAGCAAGCTTGCATTTCTCAGTCTACAGCTGAAGCAGAGTATGTTGCTACTGCTAAAAATAGTTCAAATATTGCATATATCAAGCAAGTGTTAGAAGGTATGAATGAGATAATCATTGAGCCGGTGATTATATATTGTGACAACACAAGTGTAATAAACATTTCAAAGAATCTAGTGATGCACTCTAAAACAAAGCATATATCTATTAAGTATCACTACTTAAGAGAATAAGTACAAGAGAAGAAAGTTAAGCTATAATTTGTTACATCAAAAGAACAACTTGTAGACATATTTACAAAGCCTCTACCGAAGGATACATTTGAATACTTGAGGACTAGACTTGGGGTCCGTCCCCTGTCTACCGGTCACTAATGTGATCTGGATGTTGCATCAGCCTAATCTTATCAGAAGATCATTCATGTTGATGAAGTATAGTTGACACTTTGGATCATGTCTAAGGTTGTGAAAAGTTTGAAGAACTAGAACAGATTGGCATATCAGTATACAGAGATACAGAGAATGCACTGGACAACAGAGAGTTACATGGCTACTACAGAGCTATATGTTTATTTGTTTCTTTGGCATTGTTATCAAAGGGAGAGATAAACAATATGAAACCATATGCACCAATGAGAACACTGAAACATCTATCTAAGGGAGAGACAAACTAAAAGAAAGGGAGAGCATTGAAGATTAGATACTGAGAACCGAAGAAGGAAACCAAGAGCTGAAAAGATCATATCTGCAAAATGTCAAAGTTGCATTGGTAATGCTACTGAGTAATGTAGTGATTAAACATATTAAGCTAGGGAGACCTTGTACAACATTTGTTCACAAAGTTGTAGAATACATGTTTGGTATGTGTATGGTATATTTCATATTACTTGAGTTGCCATCAATGCCAAAGGGAGAGATTGATGGACTACAACTGATTTAGAACCTAATTGAAGATCTGTTTAGAGATCACTGAGTTGCTGATTAGATATGTAATATGATTAAATAAGTAATATGTTGTCATTGATGTCAACTAGTTTGACAACACTTATCTTATAAGTTACAATACCTAAACATCTGTAGAAAAGGAGTAAAAGAGATGAAGAACAAAAATATATACATGAGGAAGATGTATATGACAGATGAGGATAAGGAATACATTGGGTAACTTGTCGATGAGTCTATGACCCTATGTTATTGAATTGATTATGTTTCATTCATCTATGATGAGGAAAAGAGCTGAAAGACACAAGGCAATGTGGTTGGTTGATGAAGCATCATAGTATACACTGAGCAGTGTAGTGTATACCAAGCACAGTATAAACTGAGCTTGTGTTTACTGACACATTTCTTTGTTAACTGAGTAGGAGAAAGGAACTAAATGATTAGTTTAGCTTACAAGAATTGATGAGATGGAAAGTACTTTGTGATAGGAGATGGAGATAAAGTTTGTTATGAAGATCAATGACTAACATAATTCAAGGAAGATCTAAAGGAT
The DNA here is from genome assembly GCA_027943335.1 of Chamaecyparis obtusa. NCBI lineage: Eukaryota > Viridiplantae > Streptophyta > Pinopsida > Cupressales > Cupressaceae > Chamaecyparis > Chamaecyparis obtusa. The sequence goes on from BSBK01000039.1 coordinate 2,088,430, forward strand.
GGAATTAAAATGTGTTACTAACACATCAGCCGAGAAAGGTTTAAGCGACAAAATGGATGAAGGAGAATAAGCGGCAAAATCTTATGGAGGAAAAGAAAATGGTTTACTTGTCTATTTAAGAGACTAGGGTTTTGTTATGAAACTTATGCTGGAAGAAGGAGACTGCAGAATTATCACATGAACAAGCTTCATGTATGCCTGATCAAATTGGTTAAGGAGAACCAAACTACAGAGTTTACCGAGTGTCAAAAAGCTATTACTGAGTGACAGTAAGTCATTGATTATTGTTGATACAGAATTGATATATTGATCAGAGGATTTGAATGAGAATAATATAGATCTGATAATCTTTAATTGAAGTTGTATTGTAATCAGATCACCTACTGTTACAGTTTAACCATTGTAAACAAATAAATCTCTTAACCAAGTGGACTTGAAAGTCTTGTAATGTCATTCATAGAGTGTACATTTGTTATCCTATCAACCCCATAGTGAATGCTGGTTGGACGCTAATGGTTGGTCTAAAATCCTCTAACAAGGTCACACCTTATAGTGTGTTTGTAACCTTTAATAGGGTTGGGTCTTCACCGACCTCACTTCAGAAGAGTCAACAATTTTTGGGTTGCTGGTCTCAGGTGGTTTTTCCCTTCATGGGGTTTCCACGTTAAATCTTTTATGTTATGTGTTCATTGTGGTGATTATTTTTATCATACTTTACATATTGCATGTTGGATTTGATCAGTAATCATTATATGTTATTGACTGATAATCGGTAAAAGCATAGACAATATAGTATTTTATGTTATTGAGCTGTAGAAGTTTGAGTAAATTGTTTTGGATTATACATTTTGATTTGGGACTATGGATAACTAATTCAACCCCCCTCTCAGTTATTCTAATAATAAATAATGCATGATGCCCTAGCTTGCAGCCCACAAGCCATCAAGACATTTCCTCATGAAATGATCATAAACAGGGAGTACCACATAGTGAATATCAACAACAAAACAAATAAAGAGAGATCAAACACTTCACACAATATATGTTGTTTAATAAGATTTTATTAAGACTAAATATATTGTTTTATGAGCTCACTGTTTGAGCATCTCATGTCCTTATTTGATTGGTTAGTGCTCTTTTTGTTATATTGATGCTATTAGATCAAATAGGGACAACAATAATAAAATAATGCACTTTCTATTTTGAATTTGAGCTCATAAAGATTAAGATATCCTACTATTTTAAATTTCTATGTGCTTTGAGCCAATGAAATTTTTATCATCATGATGAAGTAATAATGCATTAAATGTCTTACTTATGTCCCTATTTGATTGGAGGGTGCTCTGTTTGTTATATTGCTACTATCAAAATAGAATGGCAGTGTTGATTCAGTGCATCTATAGCCACAACAACATTTTTATTTATCAAAACAATCTGACATCTAGCCGTCGCATGTACAACATCGCTATCAGTAAAAAACTATAAACGACGGATACACGTTGTAAACTTTTGACGGGTCTCCGTCACATGTACATCATCCCTGTCATTAAAAAATATAAATGATGGATATCCATTGTAAACTTCTGATGGATATCCATCACATTAACAACATCTCCATCGGCAAACAAACTACAAACGACGGCGACCCGTCAGAAGATTCTGACGGGTCACCGTCGTTTGTATTTTTTTGCAACGGATAGGCATCACAATTGCGATGGCCACAAATATGTCTGATGATAGATTCGGCTTGTTGGCACCCCCTTCTTGCGATGTCTATTCTCATCATAATTACGACACTAATCAAAACTGTATTTTTTTCTGAATGCAAAACTGCGACATCGGGTGGTGTCACTTTATTGATAGTATACAGTCATAATTTTGACAGCATGCCATTGGAAAAAGGGCTCAAATGTACTAGTATTAGGATTAATACCAGTAGAAATATCCAGCTTCCGACCTAGGGAATCCTTGCTGTTCTCCTGAATACTTCTCTTGATTTTCTCAGCAACAATAGCTAGGGAGAGAGAGGTGTTTCTAAACACCCTATCATTGCACTCTCTCCATATTTTCCAAATGACATGCAGGGCAATTATATTCTAGAGGTTCCTTTCAATACTCACATCAGCATTTATCTATTGGATAAAGATATCCTTCATGCTGCCAGCAAAAACCCAGTGTTGGTTCCAGGTGCTAAGGACCAAGTTCCAAACTTCCCATGAATAGGGGTAGGAAATAGCCAGGTGGGGAGAGGTTTCTTCCTCCTTTAAACAAAATAAGAACCTATTAACCAACATCATACCTCTCTTTTGAGGGTTATCCAGTGTAAGAATCTTATTCTGTGTAACCAACCAATTAAAAAAGTTAATTTTAGGAATCAATATTTTATCCCAAACCTTAGCCCAGAAAGGGGGTGGCTCCAATTGGTTCAAGAGGAGAGTAGTAGCTAAGGTGATCATATAGGATCCTAAGGGATGAGTGGCCCAGACCACAAAATCCTCCACCCCCAACTCTGGCCTCTACACATTGAGATCCAACATCAAAGGTTGAAGATAGTCATCTACCCTAGCTAGATAAACCCATGACTGATTACTCCAGTAATTACAAACCCAAGGACCAAATATCCTGATACAATCTTCAATAAGGGGATGGGCATCAAGAGTGGAGGCGATAGAGGACTTAACAATCCAGTTATCCTCCCAAAATTTAATTCTACAACTATTAATTACCCAACAACCATTTAGTCCCCATGAGAGAAGTACTTTTAGCCTCCTGGATACTATTCCAAATAGCGGAACCCTCGATTGTAACATCAGAATTGAGAAAGTCCATCATGCTTGTGAATGGAAAGAGGTACTTCTTAGTGATGATCTAGTTCCATTCCTTTTTGTCACCAAACATCCACCAAATTGTTTCCCCAGTAAGGCATTATTAACCACCTTAATAGGACAGACTCCCAAGCCTCCCCATTTCAAGGGTTTACAAACCTTATCCTAGGCCACAAGAGCCAGCCTTTTCCTTTCTTTGACACCAGACTAGAGAAAGGACCTCTGAATTTTCTTAATAGTATCAAAAAATTTGGCAGGGATTTTGAAAACACTCAAAGAGAACACCCGTAGGCTTTGTAAAGAGGCTTTTAGGAGGTGGAGTTTACCAACTTGACTCAAGAGAGAACCTTTCCATCTGGCCAATTTTCTATTAAATCGCTCCACTAATTTGAGCCAAAAGGAATTAGTTAGTTTAAAACCTAGGGGATCCCAAGATAGGTAGCTGGGAAATCACCAATAGAACAACCAATCAATCTGGCAATATGGAGTTGTCTTTTCATAGGAGTTTTAATGAAGAACAAAGAACTCTTCTCCCAGTTGATAGCTTGGCTTGTGGTGGATGAATAAATGGATAGGGCCTTTTTCACATTCTTGGCTTTGGTGGTAGACGCAAAGCCCATGATCACAGTATCATCCACAACTGCTCATGAGAGAAAGTATTCAAGGAAGATGAAGGTATAATACCTTTTATCAACCCCTTCCTGATAAAAAATTGAAGGAAGCAACCTAGGCATTTAGCCAAGATTGAAAATAAGATAGGAGATAACAGATCACCTTGACAAAGACCTCTAGTAGGTTTGAAAAATCTAGAAGAGGAACCATTCACAATGATAGCCAAAGAAGAAGTGCTAATAAGTTGGTTGACAAGGTGGATAAATTTATCACAAAACCCAAAGGCTTTGAGGACTTTCAACAATAGGGGCCAGTCCGCTCTATCATAGGCCTTCGAGAGGTCAAGCCTAAGAATAAATCTAGAATTCTGGGATTTCTGACAGGAATGAATCACTTCATGGACCTTGATAATAGAATCCAAAATTTTCAAACTTGAAACAAAGCCACTTTGATGAGGAGAAATGATTTTAGGTAGAAGAGGGAGCAGTCTCAACGTAACCACCTTGGAGAAGATCTTATAGATCGAGTTACGAAGACTGATCGATTTAAAATCATCCATCATGTTAGCCCCAGTAATTTTAGGAATAAGGACAATGAATGTAGCATTAAGGTCCTTCATAATGGTTTGAGAACCAAAGAATTCCTTAACTACATTACAAACATCTAGCCCAACAATATTTCAAAACTTCTAAAAGAAGTGGGGGAACCCATCCGGGCTAGGAGATTTGTCATCTTCGAAGGAAAAAATAGATCTTTTGATCTCTTCCACCGAGGGCATAGCAATCATGGACAAATTAGTACCCTCGTCCACCAAGGAGGGAATATAATCGAGGAGGAGGCTTTGATCAACACTAGAAAGAGAGCTATCTTTAGACAAAAGAGAAGAAAAGAAATCCACCATAGCTTTAGAGATCTCTTTATCTTCCCTCACCACACTATTAGGAAGGTGGATGATGGATATTCTATTGGAAGCCCTATGCTTGGAAGTAGTCATATGGAAGAAATGAGTGTTCTTATCCCCAATTTTCAGCCACAATGACCTAGATCTTTGTCTCCAATAGACCCCCTCCTTAGAGATAATGTTATGAAGGCTGGTTATAAGAGATTCTTCTTTTGCTTTCGAGGATTGATAAAGACCATTCTTTTGGATAGAACCCTGGGCAGAATCTAGTTAAGTCTTAATAGAGATTTTGGACTTAAAAATATCCCTGAAGACCTATATGCTCTAGGCTTTGATGTTACTCTTAATGTGAATAAGTTTTTTGGCCACTTTGAACATAGCAGAGCCCTAGATTTGGACCTCCCATCATCCTTTAATACTGATCTCAATATCCATACGGTCCAACCAGATCTTCTCAAAGAGAAAGGGAGCCTTCCTTGAAGTAACTAAGGGATCCACCACAAAGGACATGGAAAAATGATCTGATCCCACCTTAGTAAAAGAAGTAAGGAAGCAACCAAAGCTGTCAAGCCAATCACCAGAAATGAGGGCTCTATTCAACTTAACCTGAATAAGATCCTTACCGATCCTTCTATTCGACCACATATAATTCAAACCTTGAAGATCTACATCCAAAAGCCCCTGTCTGTTAATCATATCCATAAGATCAAGTCTACCATCAGTCTAACTCTGAGAATGCATGCCCCCATCTTTCTCAATGAAAGATAGAGGGGAGTTGAAGTCACCCATCAGCAGCCAGGGAAAATCCAGAAAGGACAGCCTATGATTCTCAATAACCTTCCAAAATTTATTCCTACCAACTTTAGAATTAGGAGCATAGATATTACTGATAACCCAAATGAAGCTAGACCTAATATGAATAAAATTCATACTAAGGATGTTCTTATCCATCTTAAGAATCTCACCTGAAATATTGAAACCATTCCAAAAGACCGCTAAACCTCCAGACGCACCTTCAGAGATACAACCAACAACTCCATCATTTTTGAATATCTTAATCTTCTCCACTTTGTCTTTTGCCATCTTTCACTCTTGGATAGGAATCACGTTAGGCTTATGGTCTCTGACCAAGTTCCACATAATGTCCTGCTTATGGGGGCCATTCATGCCCCTAATGTTCCAAGATATAATTTTCATTTAGAACTAGGGGAGTAGGCCTCCTGAATGGTTAAAGTTATCTTCATTTAAATTTTGAAAATTTATTAATATCAATTTTCACTTTCTTATTAACTATTTTCCCAACAATTACCCCAAGGAAAGAAAAACATCCCTCTTAAATACCCTTAACTATCTCTTGGTGCAATCATTTTTAACTTTCTCCATAACCTCTTTTTTGAAGCTCAAAGCATGAAACCAATATTTTTGATTATGCACCTTTTTTGAATCTTATAATATCTTCTCATTTCACAAAACTTGATCCAAAATGCCTAGGAATACATTTAGAGGAGTAAGAATATTATTTTGAAAATTGTTAAAACTTTTATACTCAGTTGAACTATAATTTATACTCTTTGAGGGAACACTAGGGAAATATCACATGTCTGCACTAAATCTCACATGGTTTGATTTTCAATAACAAGATAATTAGTGATCCATTTGTTAGTGTTCTTGGTGATGGATTTCATCTTTTTAGTTTATCAACTGATTTCTTGAAAAGAAAAAATGGAGGCATGAAACATCCCTCAACTTGTTGATTTGGATTGACTAGATTCTTGATATACACTTGTAGTTCTTGAACCTAAGCCTTTAGTTAAGCTTTAACTTATTCTCATTTTTTAAACCTTTTCAGTATCGTGTCTACTAAATCTTGCAATTTATGAACTTCTTGTTCTTTTTTAAGTAAGGCATAGGTTGACAAAAGTAACATGGTATTATTCAGAAGTGATATCTTCTCTATATTTAGTAACCATTGAGGCATCAATTTATGCGATTGGGGATCTAGAACTATCTCTGGTGATCTTGAATTATGTTTTGTCTTTTAGTTTGTTTATTGTATTCAAGAAATACTCCAAATTAATAGAAATAGATTCAATCATAGACTTCTCTTTAAGATATTCTTGCAACAAAGTAGGAACCATTGATTGCTCCAAATTTGAATCAAATTTCTCTTGTGCATGAGTCTCTTAAAATATTAATTCTTCTTGACCTCTTTTCCCTCCTTCCTTATTTTTATCTTCTTTATGACGATTATTGTTTCTCCCTTGATTAGTCTTCACCTTATGAGGTTCAAAGTCTTGGATTTCTAAATTCTCTACACCATATGGAACTAATTATTCTTCCACCTTTAATTTCCCTATTCTAGAGTAGGAATTATAGTACCCTATGAAGAATCCTTTTTTGGCTCTTCCATAAACTTGAATATTTTATCAATAGTATCTAACTTAGGGAAAGGTACACTCCCTTGAGAAGTTAGTTTCCTTTAATAATTTTCTTACTTCTTCCGATTGGGAGGGGTCTTCTCATCTTGTTCAATGGGATCATCTAAGATAGTTACCACCTCAACTTCAATATTTTCTTGGAAAAAAAGGGTAGGAATGGGCATAGTTATTGGCAAGGAAATTGTGAAATCCACTTATAATTGATAATGATATGGGAGAAGATGCAATGGAGAAGTGGTAGGAGGAAAATAAGCTCTTCCCTTTTTCTTATTTGGGATTGAGTATCCACCCTTCCTTTAGGCTTTCCCATGGGATTCCTATCTACTACTTCTTTTTCCTTCTTCTCTTTTCTTGGGTTCTTCTTCTTCTTCTTCTTCTATAGGCTAAACATCTTTGTTAATTTCTTCTTCTTTACCAGATGTCCAAGAATCCAGGTCTCCCATTAAGTTGTAGCTCAAATCCACATCTCTCTCCATCAATACATGGTGATATGATGATCAACCCACTTATTGGCATACTTAAGCATTGGCCTCATTAATTCATCTTAGTCCACCACCTCTTCCTCAAACTAGTCAAGTGGAGGTATTGAATTATTTTTATTAGCTCATAATCATGTGATACTCGATGCCATCTCTACCATTTATGGCTTGATTAGGAACTGTGAATGACTTATAAAATCTCATCATCTCTACATACATACTAGAAAACAATCTCTTTCTAACTTCAAATTCATTAAGGGAATTATCCCAATAATCTTCAATGTGTTGTTTTTGCCCATACTCCTTCAAGAGTTCTTTTTTTTTTAACATCATAATCTGATCAAAATTACTTCTTATAACATGTGTCTTAAGAGTATAAAACTACAATTCCTCGTCTAAATTTTCTATGACTAGTCTTGAGGGGAAAATGTCTATGGAATTATCTATTATGATTGAATAACCTACTCTAGCATTATGTCTATCTTTTTGAATCTTAGATCATATACACAAAGTTGTCTTGACACTTCCAAAATTATGATCTTATTGGTTGGATATCTTGGCAGTCTATATGGTTTGTTGGAGAATCCTTGGATTCTAATGTATGTGAATTTGGGGAATAGGATGTATCATCAACCTCATTTCCTCACCAATTCCATTGCCTCCAAAGATGACCTTTTATTACTCCCTCCTTGTAGAGTTCTTGCTATGCACATTAGGAAAACATCATTCTCTCTTGAAATGAGAAGTGTTGTGAAGGTGCAACTAAGGACAACATCCATAGGCCTTATACTACCCTTCCTAATTACCAATTTCTTTAAGGCATGTTAATCCTCTATATTTAAAACTCCTAGCTAGCATATAAACAACATTTGAGATCATGGTAAATGTGTGGGTTTTCTCTAAACTCTTCAACTAGGCATCTAAGTTGTCACTAATTATCATCGCTTAATGAATCACCCTTCTCCCTCTAGAGATCTCTTCTATATAATACAACACCCAATCTTCATAAGTAGAGGTTTGAGGGCAGCCCATTATTTTTCTCAATAAGATGACAAGGTCATAACAAATTTCAAAATAAGGGGATTATATATTATAATTATTAAATTATTATAGATAAGAATTTTTTTATTTAGGTCTATTTTGATGGAATGTATTAATATAATTATATATTGAGCAATGTTGTAATCTTGTTTAAAGATTCATTTTTTGATCTTCACCAACCATATGTAACACTCCAAACAAACCAGTAAAAATAAGGTTATTTTAAAAATAAAATATTTACATCTATATTTAACATTAAATCATTTGACATAATAATTATAAGGTTAGACAAGCTGATTAGGAAATAGTCTAATTGAAAATGGCATAATTTGGTTAAAATCCCTTACTATGATTTGAAAATCCATGCTAACCATTTCCACCATTTCAAGGATGGAATATGTTTTGGAGATTACTGGTAATGCTATTACAAAACATATATTTGATTCTATTGTCCTCAAAACATTATTTCACACTCTCAATCTAACACATTTGAATTAGGGTTATAGATCAAGTAGGGTATTGATCAAAATTACAATTTATTTTTTGGAAATTAGAGTCCAAACGATTTTTGTTGGAGAGGATATACAAACTTTAGAAGGTAAATAAAGAATGAATAGCCCATAATAGTCCACAATTACTTATAACCTCAATTTTTCCCAATCTCTACTTTCTTATACACTTTGGTAGAGGTTATCATCTATAAACTTGTTTGGATGAGTATTACAACACAATGATAGCACTTGCAAATAGAAAAATCTATTTAGATACGATGAATTCAAAAATACCAAGACAAAATAAATTCCATTCCAACAATATGATAGATAAATGGCAACATTTTCAAAACAATAATCAATTTACAAGAAGATGCATGACAACAAAATACGCAACATTGACGAGTTATTGCTTGCTGTAATTGAATTGAATTGTTCTGTTAAAATCCTAGTGAATACGTGTGTTTCTTCTTTGTTTAGTGAATGGTAGTTTTTTTCCACACAATACATTATGTTTAGAAATCTTTGATAACGGAGAATATGGGCAAGATTGTGTACGTGTTTATGGTGTTCGTATTGCTCGTAGCCCCTTTCTCTTTAGCTTCGGGTAATATGCATTATTCTTCAAGTCCATATTAATTTCGTCGACATAAAATGGAAATAAAGGTGTTTGTCTATCGTATAAAGTTTTAGCAAGGTTTTTTTTAATACTGTGCTTTGTAATTTGTTTGTCTGATTAAGTGTCCATCGATTATGATGATTATGGTGGGATGTGTGGAAGATGGAGCAGTACGTTTCATGGGCAATCCTGGAATGGTCACGATTGTCTTAATGCTTGCAACACTGAAAGGTCCATTTGAGGAGCTTGTAAACTCACTATAAAGGGATTCGCTTGTTTCTGCTACGATCCATGTTAATACTATGAATAGTTGGTAGAATATGAAGTAGCTTGACGTATTTGTTACTTCCATTCCAATGGATTCAGATATCAATCCAGACTGCGTTTACCTATTATAATGTGAACAGTCTAGCTTAAAGTTTTCAATTGTGGATGGTGATATTAATACTCTTAATTAGATGGTTGATATAACTTCAATGGATGATGATATTGGTACTCTTTATTAGATAGTTTTTTTTTTCTTCCTTTTATAATGTGGATGGTTCTGTTCACTAGTTTAAATAGGATAGTATAAAGATCATGCTATGTGTTTATTTTTATTTTTTGAATATTATGTATTAAGATAATGGTTATGATTAAACATAGAATTTTTTAAATTTTAATGAAATTTATTTGTACAAAACATATTTTATTAAATAAAAATTAATGTGGATTAAATTGTAGAGTTACTGTTAATTTTAAAAAAGATGTGTAAAAGAAATAGGTTTTTAATTCTTGATTCAAAAGAAAATATGGAAAACAAGATCTGTGATGTAGCTTGAGTTTCTATCATTTGTTAAAATGGTGATTGGTAATAATGTTGATGTAGAGGACTAACTTCTATATAGACAAAGGTGGTAATAATATTCTAGTAGAGGACTAACTTCTATATAGACAAACTTAGTTCCAATAAGTTTGTTGTGAAAGCTTAACTAACATTCAATAACAGTAATATAGAAGAAATAACTAACAAAGTAGCAATGTGTAAAACCAAATTTTGACCAAACCCTAAGAATAACTGATTTTAGAATTTATCTTAAGAGTAAAAACTAAGAAATTTTAAAATACTTTAAGCTAAAGTAGGATGCATTAGTAGAATATACAATAGGAGAGGGAAACATAACTTTTATTAAGTGAGAACAAACATTCTAATGCCATGAGATGAGAAAGAGTCACAACACATCAAACAAATGCACATGGACACCCAATTAAATCAAAACCAATGACAGTTTTTCTTTGATAAGATTAGATGGTCAAAGCTTGAAAATTTCAAATTGAAACAAAACTGTGACAAGCCAGATGATATCATAATAATTGAAAATGCTAAATTAGTAGCTTGCAAAATTGAAGCAATAAAATATTAAAATATAAATCTAACTATGTTTGCATGGTTTTATTGAATGGTTTCATGTTCTATGATAAATTCAGGTTTAGGAAAAGTTACTAGAATCATTTTTCATCTTAGTTAAGAGAAAAATTACTTTAGGAACATTATGTATATGTCTCCCATAAAAATCTTACAACATTAACAAAATAATTATGTAAAATTAATAAAATTAAAATATTACCTATTAAAATTCAAAATCTAAAAAACATATAAACCCTAATTCTTTTAGCAAAAAATCACTAATTCATTAAACTAGTGAAAACTTGGAGTAATTCACTAAATGTGATAATTAGTTTTAGACATGTCATATCTTATACCTGACAGTTCAAGTGGTCATATAATGATTTCAAGTTGCTATAATCTTGTTCTAAGTATCATAGTACATTATTGTAAAGGTTAGACTATGATTTTGAGTAGTGTGCTTTGAAGTGGTAGTTACTCATAGCTTTTCATCTGATAGCTCTTAATAATTATGCAAGTGTTTTGATAGAATAGAAGCAATGGCGATAAGAAGGATATAACGTGTAGTTCAATGGGCTACATAAAACTATGATTTGGGGAATAACCTATAGACACTATTTTAGTGTGAGTATTTAGCATTACCAATAATTGCTTAGAACATTCTACCTATTTATAAAGATTGAAACAATTTGCATCTATCACAAAAATTTATGGCCCTCGAATACTGCAACAATCCCGCTCGGCAATACATGAATTCTTAGGGCTTATCCATTCTCTAAAACAAACAAAGAGAAGTGTAACTATCTCTGTGCCCATATTCTTTATGGCGCCTGTTCATTCTCAACTCTACATAACAGATTGACCAATAACCATTCATTTGAAAGTTAGCGCAGATGTGTAAAGGAGAAGAAAAGAGAAGAGGAGATTTAAAAGGTTAAAAAGGAGAAGAACATACATTTTGGATCCCAACCTGAGTGACAGTTGGGCAAAAGTCGAGGTCGAAGTCATGGGCCTCTGAGAAATACTTCTCAACAGCTGCTTCTTCTCATCGTTCATTTCGACGCACAAAGTTTATCTGCATATGGTTCTGTGTTTTGCTAATCTAATTCTTCAACAAACTGTAGTTTGAAAATATTAATTGCATATAGGAATAAAAGCATACATAATGTTTTGCAGAAATTAAACATTAACGTCAACTTTGTGATGCCTTTGTGGGCTTATGAAGAGATATTAAGTCCCGAGAAACTTTCCACTTCACACTTCTCATAAATAAAAAGAAAACCCTAATTTTAACCTCCAAAATGCATTCAAACACCACAGGCGGGATAAAGCCAAATGAGAACAAAGGCAAATTGCAAATACTCTACGATTAGAAGGAATTTAATGTGTAGAATCTCCATCATCATTAATATCACCATAATATGTTTTGAATTTTGTTTCCCAACCAAATTCCAACACATAGTGAGTCATATGTTATTTGAAATGAGAGTGAACACAACTTGGTTTCTCGTATAGCCAGCACTACACGAAATCAACGATGGTGAATTGGCGGGACAACCATTAGCATTTGTATTTTTATTCAAACAAACAGTTATAGATGGAAAGAGGCAGAGCAGAAAAAACACTATAAAGAGTCAAATAACAGATAAGATAAGATAAGATAAATTTATTAATGTTCAACGGAAGACCAACAAGAGTCTATGGGACAGGAATCATATAGCCAAAATAGCAAGAAACCAGCGAACCACCAAACAGTGGTCGGGGGAACATGCTAAAAAAACAAGGAACCAAACAAGAAGAAGCAGAGAACAAAGAACCAGGAACTACCAGAGCAAGGACTAGTCGGAAGAATATGGGTATGGACCCGTAGTCATGATCTATTGGTGGTCTTCCGCTGATGGGTAGAAGCACTGCGAGGTCTCACGGATCTGGAGTGATTGATGGCGGAGGCACATGAGGGCCGCTTCACACCCCGAGCCGGGGGCAAGAGCGAGAAGAAATCCGTAATGAGCTGCTCGGTGACCTGCTTCTAGGGAAATAGAAGCTGCAGGGTCTGGTCACAGAGCCGTACTGTCTCCCGTAAATAGAGTGTCAGACATCTCTGGTGAGAGCCAACTCTGATCCGAAGAGCATGGCACCAATGCCATGATAAATATCTGGGTCGAACGCTGATCCCATCCTGAATGTGTAAGAAGTGCTCAGCATAAAAAGCCATCCTCGAATGTAAGCCCCCACTAGGGTTGGTCCTGGTCGAGATGATGTACTGCCTATAGATGTCAAGTCTGACATGCTCATTCAACTCTTGTTTAGAAGGGAGAAGATGAGCTGAAGAGATAAAACAAGTCATATATATATATATATATATATTATAAGAGCATTATATAAAGCTGCCACTCATTCATTAAATCCATACAAATTGATGAAAAACATAGAACCACCGCATTACTAGACTGTAAGCCATGTTCTGCTGTTCTCTACCCTTTTTCTCATTCTCTCTCACTTAAAACTACGCCCTAATCTCTTTTTATATGAACAAAAAGAGAGAGGAAAAAACTTAAATTTCATTTAATTTCACACTTACAATCAGCATATGTGCCACAATATCTTATGGAGATTATCTATTTTTTTTTTTTAACTTTCAACATGAAAGATATTGAAAAGAGAAAAATGGACGTAGGAAGTGTACAGACAAAACTAGCAATTACTAACATCTATGATACCCAAATTGTCTCTTTGATGCACAAATCTTTCTTTTCAAAAACCTTGGTAAAAATTTCTGCAAATTGATTTTCAGACTTGCAATGTTCCAAGTAAATTTCTCTTCCTTTCTCCATGTGTATGTATATATATCATAAAAGCACTATATAGAATTTCTGCTCTTTCATTAAATCCATACACATAGATGAAAAATAAGACCCAGTGCATTACTAGATTGCAAAAAAACACTTACTGCTTCTCATGCCACCCTAATCTCTTCGTATACGAACAACAAAAAGAGGGAGGATAAAACATTAAATTTTAAGTAATTTCACACATACAAGCATCGTATGCAATATCCTATGGAGATTATCTTTTTTTTGACCGTCCTGTTTACTTTCAGTATCGAAGATATCGAAAAGACAAAAATGGGTGGTAGGAAGTCTACATACAAAAGTGAAAGAGTGGGTGTGATTAAATTCATTAGTCATCGGGTGGATAAAAACTGATAGATTTAATTTCATATTCAGATACTCATAGTTCACTCCATAGTCCTTTCACAACCCCTAATTTGTTCTAAAATGATTTTCTTATTTTCTAACTTATGCTCCTCTTTGTTCATTAGCATTATTAAAAGTAATCAAAGGAGTGTTAGTCAATAACTAAGTGATGCTTATTTGAATATCAAATTTCATAATGATAGTTGAAATAATAAAGTAGTTGAGTTTATTTTAATGATTATAGAGAAATTTGTTGATAAAATGTCTAATATTTTTAACAATATTATACCAATAGTTGTGACTACATCTACAATTTGATGATCTAAATGAACATATTTTCTACTTATAGACCATATATGATAACTTAAACATCTACTAAATGGTATGAATTGACATGCTATATTTTTATAAACCTTATATATGACACTTTTAATTATGGATAAACTCTAAAACTTTATTATAGGTAATATATGATGTTTTAAATAATAATATTAATATATATTATTTTAAAATATTTATTATAAAACTACTAATTTATTTAGAATATTTTTAAATGACAGGATTTAATTGTTTCAAAGTTTTAATATTTTAATGTGTAGTTTTAATTTTTTTTTTAATATAAATTTAGAAATTTAGTCAATTTAATTTTTTAAATAATATCAATGTAGAGCAACATAATAGGAAAATGGAATACTAAGGCATATCTTTGAGATTAGGAAAATGTATAAGATTCCTTGTCATGAAAATAAGAGAGTTATCTACTAAGTCTTGAATGAATTGTCTAAATTCAATACAATAAACTATAGAGTGTTTGTCACTTTTATGAAAAGATAATAAAAATCATGATTCTTTGAGAATTGTCTAAAAGGAAAATGAACTTTAGTATTTTCTTAAAGTCTCCAAAATATTCTTTTCGCCAAAGCCAAAAGGTCATGGAAAGGAGGTGTAACAACATATGGCATTGGAAAAATAATTCTTAAACAAGGGTGTCTCAGTTGTGAGGAAGAAGGATTAATATGACTCGAAGAAGAAGGAAAAATGTTGGCTTGAGATATAAATCATATACTATTTCTAGTGGTTTGTGTAGGTAGATCTATAGGAGCTTTTATACCTTGTTCATGAATAACAAGGCCTCTTACATTATAACCTTGTTGAGAAGTAATTTCATATAACCCACATTGTAATTAGCCTTTAATATAGTGGGAGAAGGACATTCATCTTGAAGTTTATGGAAATGAGTAGTATAAGGAGGAATATGAAGGATATTTTTCTCTTTAAATATATTAGGATTCATATTGAACTACTTACATCTTCTTTAGGTGAAGAATTAGAAGGTTTATCAAGGTCTTCATGCTTACTTAATGTTATCTTGGGAGATAAATCATCAAGGAAATACTTAACATTAGATATTTTAAAAATACTTTGATAAAAAGAGAAATGTTTAATACTACCTTCCATAAGTTCATCCATTAAGGTAGGTTTAGGAGGAGAAGATCTAGGACTCAGTAATGTAGTAATATTAGGAGTAGGATCCCTATCCTCATTACTAAAGTACACCCTAAGAGAAGGATTTATGCCAATGTCATATTTAGGTTCATCATTTTCAACAAGGACCCTCATATAATTAACATATTCCATATAGTTTTTTAAACATTTTATGAGAAAATTACATGAAATACTGATAAAATCCATGAAAAACATTTTGTAAAAAGGATACACATTTAAAATTGTTACAATTACATATGCAAGAATACCGTGAAGGAATACAAAAATCATGAAATGTAAAAAAATATTATCTACTTCATGCAATTGATAAATATAAGTAAGTATTGAATTATGATGTTCATGCTATCATTTTTGTTGTGAGTAATGACTATCATTGATGTCAATATATCCTATGCTTAGATGTGAATTTTATGCTTTATTGATCCAATGTAGTATGCTCTGGATGATGTGTTGTGAAGATCTATCTTTAGTTGTGTCCATTCTCATCCCATTCATCTTGTAACATAATATGGTTCATTTCTTTGGGTCCGGTCCTATCTAGAAAGTGGTCGTTATACTTCAGTTTAGGAGTTTGCATTGTAATTGATAGACCGTATCTCTTGGTTCTAAAGATAATGGTGAATGTGTAATGTTTTACTGTGAGTGAGTCATGTTCATTTGAGTAAGGAAGATCTATGTGGTCCACGTTGCATTCCTTACCACTATGAGAATGCTTCGGTGTGACCTAGATTTAAAATTGTATTAGGTTGACTTGATTGTTTTGGTGGTATGACATGGTATAAGAGAGACATGATTTTATTCGATCATTGTGAGTAATATGCGAAGTGAATGTGAATCTGACAAGGAAAATTCTATGTATTAATGTGTATTGGATCAGATCAAGTAGATCAGTCAAAAGTTAAGTGGAATGCTCCATATCAGAACACAAAGAAAATAAATTTTGATGGGGCTTCTCGTGGGAATCTAGGAAAGTCGGGATTGGGTGCTTGCATTAGAGATTATCAGGGAAATTTCTTGGTAATCACTGCCTCTCCACTCTCTTAAGGTACAAATAATCTAGTTGAAGCATAAGTGGTATTTGCAGGATTAGTCTTAGCTACGCAGGGTGGATTCAATAAGATTCATGTTGAGGGAGATTCAATGGTTATAATAAATGCTTGTATCAAGAGGGAGTCTCACACATGGAAGATTTCTTACATACTTAAGAAAATTTGGCACATTTTAGATACATTTCAAGAACAATATATCTCACATACACTTTAGGAAGGAAATGCAATTGAAGATTATCTAGCTAATTTGGGTTGTGAGGGATACATATAAAGTTATTAAACCCAATCAATTTTCTTAATGATCACCACGCGCTTCAAACATTGTTTAATATAGATAAATCTCATTGTGTGGGTAAATGATATGTGTCATAACCCAAAGTCTTATTACCTAAATGTGCGGATGGACTGATGCACTCGCAAGATTTTTGGAGTTGACAACAAGTCTCTTAGATGAAACCAGTAGTATTTGATCATTTTTTGATGTTAGTGGGAGGAGAAAAGGACTCGCACCACAATAAAAATTAAAGAGTCTAAGTGGAAATTTAAACTTAGGAGTTAGTTTAGAAGAGGTGGAAGTTATCTCTCCGTACGTATATGGAAGCAATACAAGTGGCAAGGGGATTCCCTACATTATAGGGACTTCGTAATCTTTAAACACTATTTTTAATGCAAAATGGGGGGGGGGGGGGGAGATTCGATAGACTGGGAGTTACCTTCCTGCATGTGAGGCATGCACAAAGATAAATCATTAAAATCCAAAGTCGTGTGGGAGGGCGGTAGAATTTTGGTTTGGGATGACATTCTTGTTCTGATTATTCTCCTCTACTGGCTTTTATCTCTTGTCGCTAATCTCACAAGATATGCTTAAGTACTACAACCATGTTTCATATAAAATGCTACATATAACAATTGTTTCAGCAACTTTTAAGGCTTCGATTTAATCTGAGAATTTTAATTTTTATGTGTTGTCACCATTTAACAACTTTTCCATTCAATTAATCACCATTTTAAGTTGCAAGGGCTGACATAAATTATCAACTCCTAAAAAAAAGAAACCATCTTTAGATTACATCATACTCAGGCTTTAATGAAAGGCCAAGTCAAAGTTGTGAATTTTCTTTTCTCAAGGTGGATTCAATTTCACTGTGCCTCATCTAGAATCCAATTATGATGAAAGATTTGTAAAGAAGATTGAAAGAATAAGAAAAGTTTTGGAGAAAAGAACTGGGTGCTATGAGGAGGGTTGTTTTTCTTGAGCTCAACTTCATCATAGGCACCGTGATTGTCCAGGTTCCTTTTTTTTCACTATTTTAAAATTTAAATTATGGATTTCATGAACAAATGTTCTTAGATTAAATAAAGAAAGAGTACAGTTAATGATTATGTTTCAATGCAATCTTTCTACAAATCCTTGTGCTTGTTCCACTACCATGTGCAATTGTTGTAAGAAATGTAATCTTGAATACTCTTCCTTTTAGGCTCAAACTCTATTCACCATAATTTCTACTTAACTTCTCTATCAATCATCAAATCATGTTGTGAAAAAATTTCCCTTTACTCTTTAACGACATCAAAAGACTCTTGCGCCAATCCAATATTAAAATTTATTTGGGTAGGTAACCGGGTTATATTATTATAAGCTTCTATAATTTGTATGATTTAAGAGACTTCTATTTTCACACATCTCCCTGAAATGACATATTATGTGGGTTAAACGCTTATACACCAATTAGCCTTTGCAAATCAGGCTTTTACATCAAACAATTTTTGCAAATTGCAATCCTTGTTTCAGCTAGTTTTAATTTTTTTTAGTGTTTCCAGTTTTCCTAAAAATACTACATTCCTCTGTGTTTTTAGAACCGTGTCAAAATCTAAAGGAAATTTAGAGTTTTTTGTTGGAATGGAAAGGAATTTTAAAGACTTTCAAATCTTCACATATTTGAAAATGAAATAAGTATAAAGGCATCACCATTTTCAAAGTAAACTACCTTACTCTAAGTTTGAAAACTCCCAATTTGTTCTAGTAATTAAACGATAGGAATTACTTATTTTTTAGTCACATTATTTGTATATGGGAACCTTTATTTGTTGTCTTTTGGTGTATATGGTTGTGCACGAGTTGTAATGTTAGTTATTTTAAAACATGTGAATTTTCTAGTTAAAGCAAGCATAGAAACGGATAAACACCGACCCAGATGTGTGAGATATATATATATATATATATATATATATATATATATATATATATATATATATATATATATATATATATATATATATATATATATATATATTCTTATTACGAGGAAAATGTGAGTGAACTGGCAGTAGATGCATATAGGAATCCTCTGTTGTGCAAATCAGAACTTTCCTTAAATTTTACTTTTTGTATAATGTCATGTTGAAACCTTAGTTAGAAGAATTGAGGAAATAATAATTATAGCTACCAAGACATGAAAAGTTGACAATGTTGATGTTAATTTTTTTGAGAATAAAGTTTGTTCTTATTTTCTAAGTGCTAGTTTATGATATGAAATATATGCTTAGGGATTAAAATGAACAATCAAGGACATACTCATTTTATTTGTGATCCTTGGTGGGTTTGTGAATTCCATTATGAATAGGATAAAGTAACGAAAGAGGATCATGGAAATAGATTCTTATCATATTATTGACTTATGATTTCTAGATAATACCATACGTTGTTTAAGTTCTCGTTCATGAAATTCTTTCAATACACATCATTGAATTTATTGAATTTAAGGAATACGATATGGGCATTATACTTAATACACTCATAAATTGATGATTAATTTTCCTGTAGAATCCTTGTAGAAATGTGGAGCTACATAGATTATACTAATTGCGTGAGATTCTATGATATATTTATTTTTTGGATATTACATGAATAAATATGGTCATTTTCTTATTTTAAAGAGAAAATGATACTCATCTACATGACTAATTGAGTAAGAGGTTAAGATATGTTCCTAGATTCAAGGTTTTTTTTAGAATTCATATGTGAATGCATTCTTGTGTTTCTCTAATATTGAGATAAAGTCATGATAAGTAACCTTATGAAAAAATATGTTTGAGATGAAGGACGAAATCTTGGAATGATTGGACGCATTCTAGAGCTATCTCTAAGTGTATTTTTTGAGTTGGGCTGGAAATTTGAAATGCTATAAAACCGTTGGAAAAGTATTTCATGCTTTTGTAAAATTTATGATTGATTAAAATTAGTAACATTTTCTACCATTTGAAGTATGCTTTTTGACTTGCACAAACTCCACTACTCCTTAGGTTTACTTTGTTAGACTACTTCTAGTTGGGCTGGGTATCCTTCGTGTCAGGAGGGATTCCGGGGAAGTGTTACTACTTTGTGGTAGGGTGGAAATGCACTCCCACAATATTCTCGCCCTAGCTAACTTTTGTGAATAGGTTTTTGAAGCTTCTTTCAGGAAGGACTTTTCTTTACAGTGCTATACGCCTCTTTGTATTCGACATGGTGGTATTTGGTAATTTTTTTTAATTTACTTTTGTCATAGAAATGGAAGTACATACTTGATGTAATCTTTATCTTTTACTGATGTTATTCGACAGTTGGTCAAAAATCTCTTGGGTTTTTATCCTGACTTGATAGTTTGTACTTGCTTTTACTTGATGGAAAATATCTTATTGTGACTCCATTACTACGTTTGACAGATGGTCGACATTCCACTTACCTTTGGACATATGTATGATTTATCATTCTGATAGTTATGGTCATAGTCATACATATTTTATTTCTATTTTATAGCAGGGAATCTGTTGGTATATTGTTGATTTAAGAATTCAACCTTTGACTTGTTGACTGACTCCCTTGTATTTTGAGTTCTTAACTGATGTGGCATTTGTGTCGTAAGTTCAGTCTTTACATATGGTATAAGAGCTCTGGGTTTCATACTAGGGCCTTGAGTTCACTATGCTTAGATGCGACCCTTAGTCACATAAATTGTGAGTCAATTAATGCTTAGTCTATGAATAAAACTATGGCTCCCTTGGGTGACTAGAGTGTATTCTAGTTTCAGATAATCTTGATAGTAAAGGATAGGATGATCCTTGATTTGCATTATTGAATTGGTAAATAGATGCTTGAGGGACAATATTTCTTATGTGTGTGAAAATTTTCTGAAAGTCCTTGTTTTCTCTTGAAACTATGAAAGTTTGAAACAATTTTATGAGCTTGGCAATTGTCTACCTTTGAGTGGCGTGATTTATTCCAATTTTATATTGCAAAATATTAGAAAATGTGAAAAATTATGAGGTATATTGTGTGTGAAATACACTTAAAAATTTGATATCTATTTTTCTACATTGGTGTAGCAAAGAAGGAATATAAAATTCTATGAGAAATTGTGTAGTAAATAATGATGGTTACATAATAAAGGTATGAGAGCTTGCTAGAATTTAGGACTTGACTTGTGATAAATGATGGAAACATGCATTATTGTAATGAATATTTGTAAGTGTTATGAAAGGGTTTTAATACTATAACCTTATGCAATTCTTAAGGAAGAAGAATTCAATATGTTTTATATGAAACATCAATTTGTAGAAAATTTGTGAAAAATATATTTATATGTCTTACCTTGCATGGCATGAGATTTCAAAAGAAAAGAGAGAATTAACAATTCATGTGGGTTGGATTTAGTGGATAGAGCAATGTTGTTTAAGGTAATTGAATGTGTTATTGCATGATGATGAAAACTTTGAGATTTATGTTCTAGAAGTATGGTCATGTTCCCTGGTGTACCTTGGATGCAAGGTGATGTGTAGCTTCTACTCCCTCTTTGTGGCTAGTGTTAGTCACTCTATAAATATGATTTGGTTTCAATTTATGTTTTATTTTGAACTTTGACATGAACTTTCAAAGTGGTGAAGGACTAGCTTGAAATTTTAAGTTCTCTTATGACCACCTAGCCACCAATTTTGAGTTGAACTCAATCAACCGAGATTTTGTTAACACTTATTTCTTTGATTTTTCTTATAACCATTGAGGATTTGAATTGAAATTTGCAACTTGAGATATATTTGTGATTTCTTATCATCTTGCAGTGGCTAGAATATGTGCATGCAAATGATTATGTATATTAGAAATGCATTGTATGGAATAATTAACATTGATTGATATTATTTGATGTGAGTTTTGATGCTATGAGGAGCATTGTATGGATATTCATGGAATGATGGAATCCATTGAAAATACATCTTTTGAAAATAAAGAGATATCACTAGCACTTGGATGATTACATTTGAGACCTTCAAAGAAATTAATATGAGGTGATTGAAATATATGTGTGCTAGTTGATGCATTTGATGATCGACAAGTAGGTTAATATATTTCTTATAGAAATGGAATAGAATTATTTGGTTATGAAGCACTATTGGTGTTTTGACAGAATGGTCAACACTTTATTCTTACATGACTGCTTAAGATGTGTTATGATTTCTCATGATGAAAGGCATTATTCATAAGACTAGTTGATTTGTTGTATGATTTTTATGATTTTGTTAATGCAATAATAAATGGAAGGAACTAAATGCTATACATGTGTTTAAATCATTTTTGTACTATGCATGTGTATTTGAAAGTTTACCTTCTGGTGAGGGTGCTAATGTGGAAGAAGTAAACAGGGAAGGGTATAAAGGGATGTTTCTCTACTTGCCAGTTTTCATTCCTAGTTATAAAAAGATACTTTGGCCAAAGCTTGTTCACATATGTTTTTGAAAATATTCTGCCCATGTTCCATCTCCCTGCCACATTCATGAATAATAGAAAGTTTCATGGCTGCACTAGATACCCCGTGCCTTTTATTTGTTAGGCATTGCAGGGTTGGGCATTCTACAAGTAGGTAGAATCCCAAGGAAGTATAAAGCTTTGTGGATAGAACAAACAAGTGTCCAAGCCATACTCCCATCTCAAGATTTGTAGATGGACGACTGACTGTTTGATGACATAGGAGATAGGGACTTATAGAAGGATAGATGTCCAATTAAAATTAAGTATCTTGTTCATGATTAACCTTTATGGTTATGGTTTTGGATGCATTGTTATAGATGTATAACATAAATTGATGTGTTAATTTTATATGGTAATGAATTATTATGATTTATTTGGATGCTTATGCTTAGATGAAGCACACTTGCATTACATTCATGAAAATGTGAATGCTTAATTATTCATATTAAGATGTGAGACTTGTAGGACTTATATTATTCTATAGATAATAAAAATAATCTTTGAAATATTATTGTGACAAGATGGGCATGAGGGTCTAGGTCACATAAATGGAAAAATGGATCCACTAATCTTTTCAGGTGATTTGCGAAATGGACGGATGACTTTCTCACCTAGTAAGTACCGCATGTTAGATGTTACATATGAATGATTTATTTACTTATGATCAAGTTAAGGTTTAGAACTTATTTGTTGAGTATTTGCAAAATTCCAATGATTATTTTTATTTTAGAATATTTACCATTGGAAATTATCTTCAATGAAGAATTGTAATTGATTGAACTAAAAATATTATAAGTGTCTACATATAAGTATGATAGGAATTTGATACGAAGTACTCAATCTATTGATTACATTAGTATGATGCCAAGGTATGGTAAGAAGCATAGGTACGTATGTGCGGTTTTGTAAATTGAAGGTATTATGAAAATTTATGATGAAGGAATTATATGTTATCTCTAATTGAGCATTAATGATTTTCATTAGTATCAAAGACATCGATCGGTTACTTATGTCAACCTAGTCGGTAAAAGAAAGAATCTCAAGCTAGTCAGTTAAGTCTTTACAACGAGAACAAAATAGTTTTACCGAGCATCAGACATTGATACCGAGCGCTGTAAACATCGAGTAGATTGGACACCGAGCACCAGTATAATTATCGAGCAGAATATATAGTGTTTACTGAGGATAATAGAAAATGGAATAGGAATCATGAATGACACATTTATCTATGCAAACGGTTACAACAGAATCACAAAAAGTTTTACCAAGATCGAGGATAATTTATTGTTGAGATATTTATTAAATGTGATGAAGATCTTATGTAATTGTTTGATCTAGGTTATTTTTGTACACCGTAGATCTTAGGGTTTTTATCTAAGATATTGTAACCTCATTTTATAAGCGGCATAAAGCAGTATGCTATATAATTGTATTTTGCATCATTTTGATGTAACTATGGAGATGCATGAGTGAAGAAGTTCTTGAAGCATTAGCCAAATTCAAGATTATCAGTTGTCAGACATAGTAGAATAGTATTCAGAGATAATTAGATTGAGCAGAATCAGATCAGGCTACCGAGTAGTTCAGAGTAGATATCTTCACATAGAAAGGTGATATATATTCAGTATTTCATTGATCTGTATCAGACAAGTTGAGTTGTCATTAGTAGATAGTTACCTGTTATTTTCTAATCATTGTAACAAAGGTTTGGTAAAATCTCCTAACAGAGTAGACCTAACCGTCTTTATGTAAATCTCTTAACCGAGTCCACACTCAAGTAGTGTTGTTAAAATCCTATCACTAGGTAGATCTAATCGATCTAATATGTTACTCTTGACAAGGAAAGATCACCAGAAGTGATCACAACTTGTAGCCCTAACAGGAAAACCTTTTCTATTTGCAGTAGTAAAGAATTTGTGGGTGTCATCCCCACTGTAGTTTTTACCTTCTAACAAGGGTTTTTGTGTTACAAAAATACTTGTGGTATGTGACTATTATCTTGTTGATTTCATGTTATTTACTTTGATAGTTAAATGAATGAATGATGCATGCAATGGATTCAAGTAATAGTTGAAGGTTACTACTATGTGCTGTTTGAGGTTAGAAAGGTTTATGAGTTGAAAGTTTTTATGGGCATTGATTCACCCCTCCCCTCTCAATACCCTATCTCTCCAATCCCAACAATTGGTATCAGAGCTCAGTTCTCTTATTGGACAGTTTAACCACTAAAGGGTAAAGATCTAGTCATGGAGAGGTATAAGTTAGATATAACAATAGAGAAACAAAAGAGTCAAATGTAGATGTTTGTTGAGAAGTATAAGCAAGCCAAGGATGGATTGAAGAAGTTACTAGTTGAAAGGAAGAACCTAGCTATTCTAAAAAATGAGATTAGTTACCATGAAGAAGAGATTGATGATTTATTTGATCACACTAGATCTAGTTCAAGAAGTATTTCTGATGGATTTGAAAGTATAATCTCTGATTTGTATGAAAAGAATCTTCACTTAACCGAACAAGTGAAAGAACTACAAATCGGTTAGGAATCTCAGATGGTGAGAATGGTAGAATTAATAAACAATGCTAGATAGGCTGAGCAAGAAAGGAATCTAGCTATTGAAGATCGAAGATAGATGACTGAACAACTTCAAGAAAAGGAAAGTGAGATACAAAGACTGACCGTGCACCATTTTGAAATTTCCAATCAAATGATAACTGTGAATCAGGAGGTCAACCAAGTAAATGGTGAACTATCAAGAAGACTTGAAGATGTAGCAATACTCAGGGAAGAAAATGAGAAGTTGAGAAATGAAGTGAAAAATCAACAACAACACAATGAAATGATAAAGTTAGCTGAGGATAGTTCCAAAAAGATTGATGATTTTCTGACTAATCAAAGAAGATTTGGAAGCAAAGCTGGTTTAGGATATACCGGTGAAGGAGAATCATCCAAGCAAGCAGAACAAGTGAACAAAAATCAAAGTCAAAGGCCACAATATTTGTCATGCTATCACTGTGTCAAACCAGGACACACTTCTAATGTCTGCAGAAGCAAAGCACAATGTAAACCTCTAGTCACTCCTAAGTTTAATAGTTACTGTTATTATTGCTGAAAATTTGGTCATCAAGCTTATGAGTGTAGAGCTAAACTGAATAAGAATGCTAACAATCCTACTATGGTGAAATTATGTTATACTTGTAATGAACATGGACACACTGCATGAGAGTGTAAGGCTAAGATGAAGCAAGTATGGATGCCAAAATAGAAAAGCAAGACCAAGCCTTATCAACCAAAGAGACAAGGTAATTATTATGTTTGGGATTAAAATACATGGGTTAACTGTGTTGCATGTGGTAGGTATGGACATATAGCAGAAAATTGTTACAGAAAAGATGGATTGGACAATCATGGAGCTGGATAAGCACTGGAATGGTGTGTTGTTGTCTGGGTCGATTGAAAGGTGCAAAAATCGCTAGAACTGATTACATTGTCATAAGGTCGGTCATCTAAGCAAGGAATATAGAGACCAAGCACCAGAAGAAGGACATGTATTTGAGAGTGGAAACACTATTGTAGATATCATGAGAATCAAAAAAAACATGTGGAGAAAGGCATTTAATGAGAATGCTGAGTCAAGTAATGCTGTTGGTGAAACCTTGTCCACTAGATTGGGTGACATCGGTACATCTACTTAAGGTGATATAGGTATGTATGAGATTGACATTTTAAATGATCATATTTTACATATAGTTCCTTATATATGATGAGCACATACCAAATCTGCATTATGGTTTACATGTTATGAGCTAACAAAGTCACATAGTTGGTAAAAGTTAGACCGAGTAAATGGTTACCCATCGGTAATCACTATTCAAGGTTAATCGAGTATCAGTATCAACTGAGAGAGAAAGTCATATGTTAACCAAGCTAATGGAAGTTTGCAATATTCACCGAGTTGATAGTTGTCACAAGCCAAAAAGTAGGTCAAGCATTAATGACATAAAGTTTTAAGCAAGAATTTGGAAAATGCTATAAATATACGGAAGTCTGAGTTCATTTTCACAAAGAGATTTCGGAGAGAGAAAATTTTATAGAGAAAAGTTTGAGCAAAGAATCTTTCAAGCTAATCCAAAGTAGTTGCAGATCAAACCAAGCACATTCATCATTCATTCTGAGTAAGTTGAAACCCCTACCGAGCATATTCTTCACACTTACCGGTAACCTAGTTTGTTGAAATGGCATCCACTATGAGTACATCTAAAGTTGGTGAAGAGGAAGTTAATCTTGTAGTCTTAGCAAACTATAGTGAACCCACTTACAAGTCACACCTAGAAGTTGCATCAAAAATAGATTCAGTGGGTGCTTTTTCGAGCATCCCACCTAGGGAATTACTGGTTGAAGATATCCGGTCATACATTCATTGCAAAATAGGAGAAATAGGAGATTTTGATATGTATGTTGCATACTAGGCACTATGTGATGAAAATATAAAGTTAAAACGAGAGCATAAATAGGTAGAAATAATTGGATTGACAAATGCCCTAAATTTTCTAAAGAAATTAAAAAATGAATGGATAAGGGCCTTGTTAAGTTGATATCATGAGGGCACATTTTGGCTAGATAGACCGATCAAAGTAATAAAGAAAATAATTAACAGGGTTATAGGTTACCCTACAACTGACAAGGCCAAAGTATTTCGAAGTTCATCTGGAGTCGATGTTGAGAAAAATACAGGCACAACATGGGACGGTTGTCCATTAAAGATTGCATCTATTGTGGATCTAGAAGTTAAGTTTGTAGCTCATGTTATAGGTTATAAGTTCTTTCAGTCGAGTAGACTTAATAGTGTACCATGTAGTGCTGTGGATATGGCTTACAAATTGATAAAGAAGGGTCATCAAATAGACCTTGCCGAGCTACTCCTGAAACAGGTTGAAGAGAATATGAAAACAATCTGGTCACAAAATTCTAATACCTGTAAGTTTGGCTCATTGTTATTATGTTTGTTTTTCTATCTCCAGAAATTCTTTCCTTCTATCGGTCACATAGATTGGCCTATCGACACATCGATCATTTCACAAATTTTTGATATAATGAAAGGTCTAGGAGATGATATGAATAATGTTGTAGATGAATATTTTGAAGATTTTAAGATTAAGATGAATCTTAGATATAGGATTCCATGCTCACTGCTTGAGAAGTATGAGATGGATATTTGTTTCCTAGTGAACACCAACCATACAATGATTAAAGCTGTAGAGCTGAGGACTAAGTGGCTAGCACCCATGGGATATGAAATGGATCATGCTTTTAGTTTGAAATCAATCAAGGCTTTACTGACATTGCTGAAGGACAAGAAGGCATAAAGGTTTGGAACCTTTGAGGAAGCAAAATCAAGAATAAAAATAGGTCTTGCCATCAGCAAAATGACAAGAAAAGAAAAGAAAATGAAGAAAGTGTTAACTAAACAATTTGGAAATGTATCTGACTCATTTGAGGAGTCACCGGTTGAACCTGCAATCGAAGGTCAGTTAATGTTGGCTGACAAACCATATGACAGTGAGGAAACTGAGTCTGAAAAAGAAAAAGATTCTATACCAGTTTCTCCCACTCCTACTCCTAAGAAGAAGTAGTTGCCAGTGAAAATAGGTGCACGAACAAGGTCAGCAACCAGAGCTTCACCACCATAGAAAAAAGGAGTTGTGAAGGTAGAAAAATCAAAGGTAGCTACACCAACTAAAACTTATGCAAAGAGAGGACCCAAGGTTGTAGCTGAGGCACCAAGGAAAAGAAGAAGACTAATAAGATGTAAGGAAGAGCTTGAGGAAGAAGAAACTGAAAATGATACAAATCAATTCAAGGTTGTAAGTAACAAGGACAAAACTATTAATGATGTTGCTACTGACATCATAGAGAATGGAGATCTCACCGATCCATAACTTAAACGGTTTGACAACATGTCTACCGAGGACCAAAATACAATTGAGGAAGTAGTCATTCAGATGATGATACACTTCAAGAAAGTTCCATTAGAATTTACTACACAGCTTCTTGAGGTACTTGAAGAGAGAATAAATCAGAAGTGGTCATATGCCTTGGATACCAAAAAGAAGATGAGGGAACAAGCCCTAGTATCAACAACACCTGAATTATCTCTTGTTGAAATTAAGGAGCTAATGGATACATATGTTCAAAGATTCAAAATAAAAGGATGGACAATGCAAATCTTAGATGAAAATATGGCAGATGTTAATGAGACTGGTCAACTCTTGTGGAGTTCAATTTTTGCAGTCAGAAAGCAAAATGAGTAAAATGCATTTCAAAATTTGTCTAAAAAGAGATAGAAGTCCAAAGGAAAAGGTATATTTATTGATGATGATATAGAAAAGAAGACAAAAGAGTCACATGTATCATTTACCGATGTGATTGATACAACACTTGCTAAAGAAATTAAGGATAGTTCACAGGATACACCGGATCTAGTAGTGATCCAAATAAAGGAGAAAGATGACAATGATGTACTCATTGAGGACATCACTAACAGTGATCCTGATGATAGAGATGATGATGATGATGTGAATATAGCACTAGCCATCACACATGATGAAGGTCAAGATACCAAGTCAACTTTCACATCATTATCGGGTGAGCTTCCTATTCTTGTTGAAGCAATTGAAATCTTATCTCAAGAGAAACCTGAAGGCTCAAACCCCGAGAAACAACAAGATACAATAGGGGAACAAGCAACCTAAATACTAGCAGAGACAAACAAGCCTGAAGGAAAAGAGGCAACAGACACAAAATCAAAGGATCAGGAGAATCCTACTGCAACCGAGGCCACCCCATAAGACAGTACATCAGAAGCTCCAACACAATCAACCGACACAAAGACTACCGAGGAGCAGCAGAAGGATGACATAGTGTCAACTGGGTAGGTTACACAAAGTAAGGAGGTAAATGCACTTGTACCTTTTGTTAAAAGTTCATCTACTGAACCTAAGAAGAAAAAGAAGAAAAAGAACAAAGGAAAGGGACCGGTCACCTTACATTAAATTATTATCATACTAGATTGTGACCCTAGGACCCTTAGCCCCGAGGAATTGAGGAAATATGGGGAATTGTGTACAAGGAAGGTCACACAAGAAAAATTAAGGCAAGAGTGCAGGAGCAAAGAGATACTTGAGGATGTCCAGGATATCTTACAACAGGTAGTACCTAAGATAAAAATAGATGAATATACTCCCATCATGGACCAACTTGCTGCACTAATTGAGGAAATAAATGCCCCAGATATTGAATCAGAAATGAGGATAGAAGAGCGGGTAGAATAAAAAATACAACATAAATTGGCAGAAAGGATCAGCTAAGAAGTGGTGATTAATAAGGTCAAGCTATTAGAGGTAATAACTAATATTCAGTCTCTTACTCAATTAATAAGTCAAATATTGATCAAGCTATGCACTGTGGATGGTTTCACTACGAAGGTCAGTGAAAAGATAAAACAACTTGAACAAGAAATTCAGTCCAGTGCACAGGCAGCCTTAACCAAGCCTCAAGCTTTTGCAAAGCATATCTTGAAAGTTCAAGAACTCGGACAGTTAAGAGTAGACCTCAGAAAGCAAGAAGAAACCATATGTGATCAAGTCATAGAACTTTAGACTGAGTTGCTTCCATACTTGAAAATCTTTGAGAAGCACATTGTGAAGGCACAAACGCTTGTTGCAACATCAAAAATTGCTATGTTGGACAACATTTTTGATATGCATGCACAAGTTGTTCTTGAGCATCTTTCTCTCACCAACTTGAAAGAGGAATGGGAAAACCTCTTGGAGTCACTGAAGAAAACCCATAAGCACATTTTTGACAAGCTGTAAGTATACATACTCTTATTTGGCATTAATATCAAAAAGGGGGTTAACATGTATATAAAATGCGAAGTATACTACACATTACCAGGAGCATGCACCGAGGGGGAGTACAAAATTTTGTTAACTATGTATATGGTGAAGACAAGAAATATTTTTGAGACATTTTGTCTATATACATTTTGAATTTTGATACTAATGACAAAGGGAGAGATTGTTATCTCTAATTAAGCATTAATGATTGTCATTAGTATCAAAGACATTGGTCGGTTACTTATGTCAACCTAGTTAGTAAAAGCAAACATCTCAAGCTAGTTGGTTAAGTCTTTACACCGAGCACATAATAGTTTTACCGAGCATCAGACACCGATACTGAAAGCTGTAAACACCGAGAAGACTGGACATTGAGCACTAGTATAATTACTAAGAAGTATATATAGTGTTTACCGAGGATCACAAAAAATGACATAGGAATCAGGAGTGGCACATTTATCTATGTAAATGGTTATAACATAATCACAAAAAGTTTTACCAAGATTGAGGATAATTTATTGTTGAGATATTCATTAAATGTGATAAAGATCTTATGTAATTGTTTGATCTAGGTAATTTTTGTACACCGTAGATCGTAGGGTTTTTCTCTAAGATATTGTAACCTAATTTTGTAAGCGGCATAAAATAGTATGCTATATAATTGTATTTTGCATCATTTTGATGTAACTGTGGAGATGCATGAGTGAATAATTTCTTGAAGCATTAGCCATCTTCAAGATTATTAGTTGTTAGACAGAGCATAATAGTATGCAGAGATAATCAGATTGAGCAGAATCAGATCAGGCTACCGAGCAGTTCAGAGCAGAGATCTTCACACAGAAATGTGATATCTATTCAGTATTTCATTGATCTATATCAAAAAATTTGAGTTGTCATTAGCAGATAGTTACCTGTTATTTTCTAATCATTGTAATAGAGTTTTGGTAAAATCACCTAACAGAGTAGACCTAACAGTCTTTATGTAAATCTCTTAACCGAGTGCACACTCAAGTAGTGTTGTTAAAATCCTATCACTAGGTAGATCTAATCGATCTTATATATTACTCCTAACAGGGTAAGATCACCAGAAGTGATCACAACTTGTAGCCCTAGGGTGACCCCATAATAGTGGGTTACACTTTATTAGACATGCTATTTTTTGTTGAAATAACACATTTATAATAAAATACGATGATAAAATATGACGATTTAAGCCTTGAGAGGTTCCATTTGAACGAATTAATTAAAAACAATTAGCTCAAAGCCTCTTAGATTAAAAAAACATTGATATAAAATCTATACTCGTCATTCATACCTACAATGAAGTCTCCTTCGCACCTATTAAAATGCTGACAAAAATTCACTTCGACTTTATCTTTTGGAAGATCAATTGAATCCATTTGAAAGACCAATCTATGTAGTAAGGTACTACTAAGAAAAATCTTTCCAATAATTATAATGTTAATATATATTAAGTTTATTATGACTTTGTATTTTTAGTTTTACTAAATATAGATATTTCACCGTATGTCTACCTCTATGTTTGACGCTTATGGAAAAATAGTAAATGAGAGAAGAAAAAATTCTAAAAAATATCTATGCCCTAGGCATTGAAGTTCTCTTTCTATCAAAACTAAAAATGAAATTGGACAAATACACGAAAAGTTGTAACCTATGTAGTCAAGGTATGTCAAAATTACAATTTAGTCAACTTTAAACGTTAATAAAATATGAAATAATCTTGATATTGTTGTCAAACCAACTGCGTGCCCTCTATATGGATGTCACAAAACTAAATTTGAAAGAAGCTCATTGATATCTATTTTAGAAAAAAAATTATGCTTTATGAAAACAATGTAACTCTTTGAAATTGACGTTTTCAACAACATACCAATTTTTGTGGGAGAAAAAAAAACCATTCAAATCAATTCAAAAATAAAAACAAAAAATATATTTAGAGTCTAGATAGAAAATCCTAAAAGACTCTAATTTACTTTATCTTCTTATTTCAAATAGTTTAACGACAATATGAATTTGAGTCTGAAATCTTTTTTCAAAATGTAGAGTTCAGTGTCCGTTCAGGCAAAAAAGTGTAACCCACTATTGTGGGTTAACCCCCTAACAGGAAAACCTTTTCTATATGCAGTAGTGGAGAATTGGTGGGTGTCATCCCCACCATAGTTTTTACCTTCTAACAAGGGTTTCTGCGTTACCAAAATACTTGTGTTATGTGACTATTATCTTGTTGATTTCATGTTATTTACCTTGATAGTTAAATGAATGAATGATGCATGCAATGGATTCAAGTAATAGTTGAAGGTAACTACTATGTGCTATTTGAGGTTAGAAAGGTTTATGAGTTGAAAGTTTTTGTGGGCACTGATTCACCCCTCCCCTCTCAGTTCCTATCTCTCCAATCCCAACATTATATATCTTGATTATGCTAAAAAACATGTACTAATACTTTGATGTTGCTCCTATGTATGCACAGATGGAACGACATATTATGATAGAGGGGGAATATTGTTGGAGAGAGGTAAATCTAACCTTGTAAAACTGAAGGGTAGTAATGGAATTCACACACTCACATTGAAAATGTTCTTGAAATAATTATGATTCAAGTGTGTTTGTTATTGCTTCAAATGTGTTTGTTTATGGTGTGAATACTTACTAGAATGCATAAATGATGAAAATTTGGCTTTATGTGAGCAAATAAAATTGAAACTTGTTGATTTTATGTTGGAATCTAAAAGTATATACATGCATTACCTTGAATATTTGAATAATGAGAGATTATTAATCATGTCAAATATAAATTTCTTGGATTTTCTTTGAATATGATTGTAAATTTTGAATAATGCATCGAGACGATGCATTCTTAAGGTGGGAAGGATGTCATAACCCAAAGTCTTATTACCTAAATCTACGGATGGACTGATGCACTCGCGAGAGTTTTGGAGTTGATAGCAGGTCTCTTAGATGAAATCGGTAGTATTTGATGTTAGTGGGAGGAGAAAAGGACTCGCACCGTAATAAAAATTAAAGAGATTGAGTGGAAACTTAAACTTAGGAGCTAGTTTGGAAGAGGTGGAAGTTATCTCTTCGTATGTATATGGAAGCAATACAAGTGGCAAGGGGATTCCCTACAATATAGGGACTTTGTAGTCTTTAAACACTATTTTTAAAACAAAATGTGGGGGGGGGGGGGGGGGGGGGCGGGGGGGGGGGCGGGAGATTTGATAGACTGGGAGTTACCTTCCTGCATGTGAGTCATGCACAAAGATAAATCATTAAAATCCTGATTTGTGTGGCAGGGTGGTAGCATTTTGGTTTAGGAGTGACATTCTTATTCTGATTATTCTCCTCTACTAGATTTTACCTCTTGTCACTAATCTCACAAGATATGCTTAACTACTACAACCATGTTTCATATAAAAAGCTACATATAACAATTGTTTCAACAACATTTAAGGCTTCGATTTAATATGAGAATTTTAACTTTCATGATCTATTGTTGGCATTTAACATCTGTTCCATTCAATTACTCGCCATTTTAAGTTACAAGGGCTGACACACATTATCAGCTCCTAAAAAAAAAAACCATCTTTAGATTACATCATACTCAGGTTTTTATCAAAGGCCAAGTCGAAGTTGTGAATTTTCTTTGCTCAAGGTGGATTCAATTTCGCTGTGCCTCATCTAGAATCTAATGATGATGAAAGATTTGTAAAGAAGCTTGAAAGAATAAGAATTTTTTTGGAGCAAAGAACTAGGTGCTATGAGGAGGGTTGTTTTTCCTGAGCTCAACTTCATCACATGCACCATGATTGTCTAGGTTCCTTTTTTTTCACTATTCTAAAATTTAAATTGTGGATTTCATGAACAAATATTCTTAGATTAAATAAAGAAAGAGTACAGTTAATGGTTATGTTTCAATGCAATCTTTCTAAAAATCCTTGTGCTTGTTCCACTACCATGCAATTGTTGTAAGAAATGTAATCTTGAATAATCTTCCTTTTAGGCTCAAACTCTATTCACCATAATTTCTACTTAACTTCTCTATCAATCATCAAATCATGTTGTGAAAATATTTCCCTTTACTCTTTAACAACATCAAAAGACTCTTGTGCCAATGCAATAGTACAATTTATTTGGGTAGGTAACCAGGTTGTATTATTATAAGCTTCTATAATTTGTATGATTTAGGAGACTTTTGTTTTCACACATCTCCCTGAAATGACATATTATGCGGGTTAAACGCTTATACACCAATTAGCCTTTGCAAATCAGGCTTTTACATCAAATAATTTTTGCAAATTACAATGCTTGTTTCAGCTGGTTTTAATTTTTTTTTGTGTTTCCAATTTTCCTAAAAATAGTATGTTCCTCTGTGTTTTTAGAACCGCATCAACATTTGAAGGAAATTTAGAGTTTTTCGTTGGAATGGCAAGGAAATTTAAAGACTTTCAAACCTTCGTATATTTGAAAATGAAATAAGTATTAAGGCGTCATCATTTTCAAAGTAAACTACCTTACTCTGAGTTTGAAAACTCTCAATTTGTTCTAGTAATTAAATGATAGGAATCACTTATTTTTCAGTCACTATTATTTGCATATGGGAACCTTTATTTGTTGTCTTTTGGTGTATATGGCTGTGCATAGGTTGTAAGGTTAGTTATTTTAAAACCTGTGAATTTTGTAGTTAAAGCAAGCATAGAAATGAATAAACACCCGACCCAGACCTGTGATATATATATTATTACAAGGAAAATGTGAATGAACTGCCAGTCGATGCATATAGGAATCCTCTGTTGTGCAAATCAAAACTTTCTTGAAATTCTACTTTTCGTATAATGTCACAACCTCAGTTAGAAGAATTGAGGAAGTAACAATTATAGCTACCAAGACATGAAAAGTTGACAATGTTGATGTTAATTTTTGTGAGAATAAAGTTTGTTCTTATTTTCTAAGTGCTAGTTTATGATACGAAATATATGCTTTGGGATTAAAATCAACAATCAAGGACATACTCTTTTTATTTGTGATCCTTGGTGGGTTTGTGAATTCCTTTATGAATAGGATAAAGTAACGAAAGAGGATCATGGAAATAGATTCTTATCATATTATTGACTTATGATTTCTAGTTAATACCATACATTGTTTTAGTTCTCCTTCATGAATTTCTTTCAATACATATCATTGCATTTTATTGGATTTAAGGAATACGATATGGGCATTATACTTAATACACTCATAACTTGATGATTAATTTTCCTGTAGAATCCTTGTAGAAATGTGGAGTTACATAGATTATATATTAATTGCATGAGATTCTATGATATATTTATTTTTTGGATATGTGCACGAATAAATATGGTCATTTGCTTATTTTTAAGAGAAAATGATACTCATCTACATGATTAATTGAGTAAGAGGTTAAGATATGTTCCTAGATACAAGGTTTTTTTTTTAGAATTCATATGTGAATGCATTCTTGTGTTTCTCTAATATTGAGATAAAGTCATGATAAGTAATCTTATGGAACAATATGTTTGAGATGAAGGATGAAATCTTGAAATGATTGGACACATTCTAGAGCTATCTCTAAGTGTATTTTTTGAGTTGGGTTGGAAATTTGAATGCTATAATACCATTAGAAAAGTATTTCATGCTGTTGTAAAATTTATGATTGATTAAAATTAATGACATTTTCTACCATTTGAAGTATGCTTTTTGACTTGCACAAACTCCATAACTCCTTAGTTTTACTTTGTTAGACTACTTCTAGCTGGGCTGGGTATCCTTCATGTCAGGAAGGATTTTGGGGAATTGTTACTGTTTTGTGGTAGGGTGGAAATGCACTCCCACAATATTCTCACCCTAGCTAACTTTTGTGAACAGGTTTTTGAAGCTTCTTTAAGGAAGGACTTTTCTTTAGAGTGCTATATTCCTCTTTGTATTCGACATGGTCCAATATTTGGTAAAAATTTTTTTTGTTTACTTTTATCATAGAAATGTAAGTACATATTTGATCTAATCTTTATTTTTTACTGATGTTATTTGACAATTGGTCAAAAATCTGTTGGGTTGTTATCCTGACTTGATAGTTAGTACTTGCTTGTACTTGATGTGAAATCTCTTATTGTGACTCCATTACTACATTTGACAGATGGTCGACATTCCTCTTACCTTTGGACATAGGTATGTTTTATCATTTCGACAGTTATGATCGTAGTCACACATCTTTGATTTCTATTTTATAGTAGGGAATCTGTTGGTATATTATCAATTTAAGAATTCAACCTTTGACTTGTTGACTGACTCCCTTGTATTTTGAGTTCTTTACTGATGTGAAATTTGTGTGGTAAGTTCAGTGTTTACAATATGTGATGGTGCTAGCTTTGGCATGCAATCTAAATTCTTAGTGACAACAACTTCAAAGGTTATCACATATCACGATGATAGAGCAAGTTGATTTTGGTGCCAAGGTTTAATGGCACTAATCTACAAGCAAAATTGAAAGATTGATTAGCCAAATCTCATAGCCACCATCTTCATTCTTAATGTTACGAAGGGACACATGGTGTGTATTGAAAACTAAGTGTGGTGTTGGTGAAAGATGAGGGTCTGATTTCACATGCTTCAGTTCAATTCATTTGTGCGGATTTAGTACTTTCGGATTACTCTCCAGAGTTTAATTACCCCATGGAGTTTGCATTGGATTTGGTTTTATTTCATAAGGAGATTGAAGGAGAAGAAGTACTTCCATTGCTTATTGAGGATGCGACAATGGACAAAATGTTTATCTGCCACTTTGCTTCCATTCGATGGGATATCAGACGGGTAATTGTCTCTCCAGTCAGTGTCCATACTCTGGGGTGATGATTTGACCATCCCCAATCTTAACTCACAACCAATCGGTGGTGTTGTCTGGTCCCCTGTTCCTAGCTTACCGAATGGACTGCTACCTCTTCGGGTTGGTCTCCCAGATTCCAGCTTGAATACATATCAAAGGATGTCATGGATATAGTTGAGTAAATGGGTCAAGGTTTTGTTTTGCTTTTGCTTGATTACTCACCGCCCAGATTATCTGATTTGGTGAAGGCTGTAGAATATGGTGGATGAATGTTGCATATACGAATTAATGTGTCACAGATTTTGGCTCTTTGTTGTCAATATTACTTATGGTTCTGTGATGACAGTGGTTGTTATTGTAAAAATATGCACTTATGGTCTAGTTGTGTATAGCGATTAGGTTCTTGAGCAGGCTTCTATAGGCTGATATTGAGCCTGACTATATAGTGGTTGTATAGGGTAGTTTTTAATGCACTTTTGTATTTGGTAAAGATTCTAGGTTTTCTTGCTGGTTCTTTTTTGTTTGAATCTTTGAACTAGTTTATATATAATATATATAGTGGTTTGTCCACTTTTTCCTAAAAAAATAAAAAACAAGAAGTCAATTTAACATTTTTGAATCATTTAAAATAAAATCAGAGATAAATTATATGTTTTTTAGAAAAAATAATTAATATACTTATTTTATATTTTATATTTATTTTTGTGTTTGTACACATGATTCTTATATTTGTATGTTAGAATTTGTTTAGAGAAATTTGTTCTATTCTAAGGATTGTATCTTACTAATTATTGATGTGCAAAATAAAAGTTTTTTTCTTGATGTTTGAACTTGTAGTAAATGATATGCTCTAGTTATGGTGATGCAACATGTATAATATAACAAGGCTGGAGAGCAACAAAGTTCCTGCCAAATATGGGCAGGTCTATTTTGTTAATGTTCAAGATTTACATAAAATTAAATATGATAACTTTATTTATAAATAAGAAAATAAGTTTAGTTTAATTTATTAAAAATAACTTGAATTTCCTTTTGTAGTTTCTAAAATAAATTAATTATATTTAATCAACTAAACACAATTAATACCATTTTATTGGAAAACATACTAATATTTAACAAGCACTTTAATTTTCTCAAATGAAAAATAGATGAAATTAAATTATTTTATAATATTATTATTCTACAATTTCTAAAATTAAATTTAATAAAAAAACAAATATATGAGATTTTAATAATGTATTAATTGAGATGAAAGAATTTAATCTAGAAAAAAATAGAAATATATATAAATATAAGCTTCAATCTTATAGCACAATAATCTCCATATCAGATGAAATTTGACAACCAATAATATTAGAAAATTAATTTTAATTATATAAAAATAAAAAATAAAAAAATAAATATATAAGATATAAAATCACTTAAATAAAATTTTGATGATAATTATTCACTTAGATTTACTATTCAAACATTGACCCATGTTCATTATAAATGTTTTCCTACACTTTCTTACTTTCCTAAAATCCAGCCTTATTGCCTAAATTATTTTGACTAATGAGGATGAAGAAAAATAGTTTTTAAAATTACAATATTTAATCATTGTTGCCTATAGTTGCAAATGATAATTATTAAATAGAAAGTTTTAGAGTCCAATTTACATGGAGATAATCGAAACATTTGTGATATATTAGATAGAAACAAATAATCTATCAAATAATTTTAATAATTTACTAACTTTTCATACAAAAATGAAATACTTTTAAATTAATCATTAGTAAAAAATAACTCAGAATAACTTTGAAATAGAGACCATGATAATTACATATTACTCATTTTAATATATTTAAATATTAAAAAATACATTTATCAACAAATTTAATATATATCAAATATATACATTTTTATATTAAATTAAATTAAGCATAAAAAATACATACAATAAACAAATAAGCAACTACAACTACCTGGACAGTAAACGATTACACTTTAGCTGATCATCATTTACATAAAACAATATGTAATTGTTTGGCATGACCAGTACTAATGATTCAGGCAAATGAATTTATTCTTACAAGCAAAAGTCAAGTATATCAATATGCCTTTGCAAGAAAAAGCATATCTTTCATAAAAGCATTAGAGTACAGTAGTTTTGTTTAATTTAAATGTATAAATCTTCTGTGCAGGGCCAAAAAAGCCTAGAAATATGATCTCCCACACCCACCTTTCATAAATTGAACGCAAAGCAAACAAACAGTGATGTTCATGTGATTAATGGTGTCTCTGCTTTATTTTACTCTTATAATTCGGTCTGAAATATGTATATGCCCAATAAAAGTCTTCTTTCCTCAAAAATTATAATGACTTGCAGAAGTAGAGTGACTTTTGGGCGATTATTTTATTAAGGTAAACCGAGATTCGATTCAAGGCTTAACTTTCTCTGATTTTTTTGCTTTACACTGTAAACCGACACAGCAGACAGAAAATAATGATGAGTATCGTTATCATTTTTGCCTTATTTTGCACCGATTTTGTTTTGACATGAAAGAAGATTGTGAGTGAGATTTCTCTTGATTGTTGGCTTTTCCA
Organism: Chamaecyparis obtusa; assembly: GCA_027943335.1. Lineage (NCBI taxonomy): Eukaryota > Viridiplantae > Streptophyta > Pinopsida > Cupressales > Cupressaceae > Chamaecyparis > Chamaecyparis obtusa. Next base: position 2,128,095 of record BSBK01000039.1, read on the forward strand.
TTTCTGGGCAGGCAAGAAGAGACAAGTACAAAATCGACAATGCAGAATTTCGTTGATTCATTCTATGTATTTCATGTAAATATTAACGATGTAGAGAAAGTGGAATTAAATATAACAAAGAAGATAAACAAGATTGACACAATATTTATCGTGGTTTGGCAATATGTCTACGTCTACACTTGAAGTAGGGAATCAATTATATTAATCAGTCTACAGTACAATCCAGTACAATGTTTCCCATTACAGACATTACAATATATGACTACACCACAGTGATTTATAGATAGAGCTATCCGGATAGGAAGAGGTGGGAGAAACCGAATGGTCATGTGACCGTTACAGCCATGTACAGCGGCATCCCCTGCTCAGTATTTCGAATCTCAGAGAAGAACGAGATCTTGAGAGGATCTCAACTTTGCCAAATTTTGCTCCAGCACACTCCGAATGAGCCTTCTCTACATTAGATCGGAGTTAAAAATATCTTCTCCTCGGTCTTTACTAGACACTAATTTTCCCATCAGTCCATGATGAAAACTGCAACTTGTTGCAGATTCAAAATATATTTCTCCATCCACAACATTGCAATTCTGTAAATCACTAGGAATGTATACTTCTCCATTCTGTATACTTCTCCATACTATTAGGAACATCATGCTGTATATCAGAATGCAATTATGTGACAGAAACTCTCCTTTCCAATTTTCCCCACCATAACATTGTTTCATCTCCCTCAATTTGTCTTCAGCCACCTTTGCAAGTTGATTGCTATTCCGCCACTTAATTGACTTGTTCACTGATGATGCAATCTTCTTCTTGACTGTTTGACGCATGTCCCTCACAGAAAAATGACAAAATGGTGGGTATTTAGAGAAAATGTCTGCAGGTCTTCTTTCACCAGTTTGAAAGGATGGCGACAGAGATAAATTGAGTAGCGTGGGAATTAAATTTCCAACATGGTGATTAACTATCTCATGCGGCGGTGACACCTGCAGGGTATGGTACTCTATGCTTTCCATTTGAATGCTGCGGTGAATCTCTTTGTTAATGAACTCACTTGACGGAGGAAGCACAATTCCCCTTCCCTTTGGCGTCAAGTACCCTGTATTCAGATTCGTATGGTACAACGTATGGTTCCTTAGAATAAGTGTGGTTATCACGCCTCCAGCAGTCTCGCGCTCATCGTTCAAAGCTAGCATAGTATTGACAATTTCATCGTCTTCCTGCGTGCGCTCTCTACTTATCAACATAACTCTCCCTCTTTCTAAGCACAGTGGAGTTAGGCCAAAAATGTAGGCTCCATAAACAATGTTGGGCTGATTTTGACCAGTCTGAGATTTCCGCACAGAAGTGTCGGGGTGAGACATACCTGCTGTGGGTGTCCACTGGGATCTGACTTCTGCAAAATATGTGGGTGCCCAATCTCCAAGCACAGTGTCTTGACCAGAGGCATACCAAGAGGAATCCTGCACATATTGTCTTGAGCGATCGACATTGCACTGTTTATATGGCAAATCGATTATGGCCAACATATCCAGTAGAGGAGATGAAATGATACTTGTTTCATGATCAGCATCATGACTTGAGCGATGACAAGCATAAGGGGCCCCCGAACTATCAACCGCTCTTCCTTCACCGTTTGACCGGGTGGAATTCAGTCAGCCTGGAGTTGTATTGATCACAATCTGTGTGGAAGAGAGACGCCAAACCTCTTGACCTTCTTCTTGGTCGATATACAGGTCTCTCTCTTTGACCTCCACCTTCACTGCCACCTTGAGCAGCTTGCTGCCAACAGAAGAAAGAACCTTTCCGTCATACTCCAGCCATTCAAACCTCCTCGTCTTATTCCTTAATGAGCTATCCCACTCTTCATTGAACAAATCTAATTTCCTCTTTAACCCAATAGTTAAAGGAATCATTTCAGCTGCCGTAGATGACAGGAAACAAGTGGAATTCCAAACTTCGCACATGGACAATTAATGCCAAGCCCAATCGAGACATCACCATGCTCGACCTTCACCACCGAGATGACATCAATTTCCATTTCTTCAATCTATTCAACATCAGCCTTATTTGCTTGATTGAATAATTTAGGATAGTTCCTTTTAATATGCCTTCTTCTCTACATTTGTGACATTTATTTTTCAAATCCTCAAATTTGCAGTCTCTAGCCCAATGACCAGACTCTTCGCAATTAAAACACCTCTCAAGACGAGGGGATAGTGATGAAACCATTTTCTTCTTTTCAGACTTGCCTCTTTCAGGCCTCTCTGATTTCGTGTCAACACCGGTAGCTAAGTTATCCTCATCTTTCCAGCCATCCCACCAATGTACATGGCATTTTGTTTCAGCCTTCATTTGTACAATATTATTTTGCAACAAATCTAAATGGCTAAGAAACTCTTCGATGACTAAATCAACTACATCTTCTTCCATCTCTGCTCAGCCTCACCAGGCTCTGGTACCAATTGTAAATATTAAAGATGCAGAGAAAGTGGAATTAAACATAACAAAGAAGATAAACAAGATTGACACAATATTTATCATGGTTTGGCAATATGCCTACGTCCACACTTGAAGTAGGGAATCAATTATATTAATCAGTCTACAGTATAATCTAGTACAATGTTTCCCATTACAGACATTACAATATATGGCTACACCTTTATAGATAGAGCTATCCGGATAGGAAGAGGTGGGAGAAATCAAATGGTCATGTGACCATTGGGCTTCATATCCCAACATTTCAACTGCTGTTCTAATAGCAAACTGGCATTTAAGAGAAGAAAACTGAGACAGAAAGTTGATTCATAGAATCGACTGCCGTATAACAGAGAAAGTGATCGTTCCATCAAAGGGAAAGAGAGTTGAGAAATAAAAGTTAGCATCATCATGTCTGTATAATTTAAGAGTGTGTACTAACACAGTGCACTTTGTATGGCTCTAACATGCTAAAAAACTGGTCGCAATGACAACTGCTTACTAAATAGAAAAGTGTTCATGAAATTTACTAGCTGCGGATATCAGAAGGCATACGGTGGAGCATATTGAATTTGAAAGTTATCTTATAAATAAAGAAGATTAAAAATGTTTAGAAAATTTGAATATGAGCTAAAAACAAATTAGGTTTAATACACCATCAGGATAATCAGCAAAAGAAGTTGAAATTTAAATTCAATGGATTAGAGTATAGGAAAAAATAAATATTAAATTTATTTGTAACAAATTTTTTTTTTTTTTGAATAGAAGTCTTTATCAAATTATATTAACTAAAAAATCATAGAAATATTAGAGTTATGGGAGGAATGGACATCTCCCCACAAGTCACATGGGTAGAGCCCAAAAACAAAAAACAACAAGTCACATGGGCAGAGCCCAGAATCAAAACAAAACAAACTAAAAGGGCCTACCCCTAGGGATAAACATAATTAAGCAACCAATGCTGTAGCTGAAGGAGATAGCAGGTCTAATTTATCCTTCCATCCTCACCCCAACTCTTGAGCTAGTTTAGGGTCTGATAGAGTCTAGCCATTTGTAGTTTCATCTTCTTTGTCGTCACACCGAGGAGAAATGGCTAATGCCAACCTGGGAAAACCTTTATCTTAAGAAGGCCATCCCAGAGGAGGATCTTGAGAAGGCCAAACATCATTTCTTGGCGGAGCTCGAGGAGAGGCAGAAGTAGGTGCCCAAGCTGAGGAAGAGCCTTGAAGGTGGGGTGGCCTTGTAGAATCTTTGGGTGAAAAATTCCGTTGAGGTGAATGGTGGTGAGGTTGTTGAGAATGAGATTCTACCCATCTGCTAGAAGAGATCCTCCCACACCGCCTCCCAGGCAGAGTAGAACAACCAGTGGAAGTGGAAGCCTCTGGAGGGACTCTAGCAATAGTGAAAGGGGCATTGCCCAAGTGCTGGAGAAGCTCCTGCAAATGTGCCACCTCAAGGGAAACCTTGTCTGCTTGAACTTGTATCTGAAGCATAACATTATTACAAATATAAGCCTTAGAAAAAATGGAAACATTACCATCAATAATGGTATTAGAAAAGACCACTGCATCTCCATTCTGAAAGTGTGCCAAATCTGAAGGAAAGGAAAAGGTAACAACATGTTATCTGCCAACATAACCATTTGCCAAGAAATCATGGTGGGACGAAAAGGGGAGAAAAAATCATGGATCCAGATCCAATACTTTTGAGCTCTTCGACAGAACTAGAATAGATGGGGAAATGACTCTGGTTGGTGACAAAAGGGACATTAGGGATCAACAATGCCCTAATATTGTAGGCGAGAACCTAGAGGTAAGCCTTGAAACAAAACACACCAAGCAAAATGAGCAATTTTAGGTTATTGAATACTAGACCAAATGGTAACAAAAAACAATCTCCAAATTGAATGAGAAGACTACAAATGCCAACATTGATTTAAAACATCCACCATTAGTAGGTCATAGGAGAGCCACTGATAACCTTGACATGGTTTGTATTGTTGAAAGTCTATCTCTAGATACCATCTCCAATCTTTTCACCATGGTGTAAGCCTTGTTATCCCAGTCTTATGTAAAAGCTCTCCTAGTAATCTAGGGAAACAAGCAACTCAAAGGTACATCTCTATTATCTTGACAAATAAAACACAACTACACCCGTACATCCTCCCAAGTGCGGAGAGACATGGTAGATCTATAGAAGAGATTCCTTGGGGTTTGAATGCCATGTGTATGAAAGTGTAGAGCTTGAACACCTAGGGTCCTAGGAAGTTGAAGCCCTTGCATTTGAATCAATGGAGTCCACCGAAGATTATCCTGGTTGAAGGATAATCCATCTCAGAAATCAGACCCACGCCACTGGAAATTTTTTTGTGGGATAAATATATATGTAAATTATGTTGAGAGATATTTTTGGTTGAAATATAAATTTTATTCTATTTTCATTTCTATTAAAAGCTTAATCTATTGTTAGTAAGACATGAAACAGTGGAGAAGGAAGCCAATAACATAAATGAATCAAAATGTGGGTTCCTAACATCAAATTATATTAGTGTATATTTACATCTCATGTTCATTATGGGATCTTTATTATTTACTTAGAGATATTTGTTAATTCAATTCACAATTATAAGCTTAAATTGGGAAAATATATTGTTATATCATCCAATTCATTTGACTTGAATTATTCTCATAGTATTGTACACATTTCAAAGTAAATAATTCAAAGTGTATCTATTATCTTCTCTAAGATTAGAAATATCATTATGCCATGTCTCAAAGAGAACTGTGTTGATGGCTACCTTAGGGCTTTATACATATTTGGAGAAAAAGAAGGAAAAGTGCTTAGATAGTAGTCGCTATTTTTGTTGAGTGCAAAGTAGATTAGGTCCTCAAAGGAGGCAAATTGGATCTCTAATGCTTCATTTTAATTGGTTTCTCTCTAATGTTCCATTGGGATTGTATATTACACAAAAATGTAGAAGATGATATTTTACCCTTCCTTCATGTACTCTAACTAACTTTCATCACTATCGTTCTCTTGCTATATTGCTTTAGATATTTTTTTAAGGTAATATGCACCTGAATAAATACATATCTTTATATATATGTATGTGTGTGTGTAGACACACACACACACACATGTATGTGTATGACTATTTTTATATATGTATGTGTATGTATGTTTGTACATACATACATACATACATATGGTAGACAAAATTTAATTAATGTGTAAACAATGAATATATTTTAAAAATTGGTATAGTTTTAGATTTTTTATTTAAGTTTGTAGCTAGATAGATATAAATTCTATTATAAATCTTACAAGTAATACCATAATTTTTTATTGTACAATAACTTATGACTAGTTTTATACATAGAAAAATAAATGGAATGTTAAATTTTACCCAAACATAAACTCATATTAGTAAGTATTATTATAAATCAATAGTTGTAAAATATTTTTCTACAAAATTTAAAAGTAAAACTAAAAATAATTATTAAATTATTTAGGAAAATACAAAATCAAATGGAGATTTATAATTAAACACAAAGTTCATTACAATAAAATTCAAACTTCAAACATCAAAATCTAATTTTTTTAAATAATACATACTTTGATTTATAGAATTATTCAAACAAACTTATTACGACTACTATATACATTGGTACAATGTATTGCCATGCTAAAGAATGGTAGATAATTTTCATATTTCTTAGTTTGGACAAGAAGTTTTGAGTCAAACCTCTCCAGTTCAACTATTCAAATTATTCTTCCTTCAATATTATATAATGATACTTTATCTCTCACAACTAATATGTATCCATTATTTTTTACTAAAGGAAAATTGGTTTTACAGGACCAGAAACCTAAGAAAAAATCAACAACAAAAAGTATCAAACATCAAAGAACAGCTAAACAAACACTACTAAACAATAAAATGACCAAAAAATAGGGAAACTAAACTTCGACACCGATTACATATGTTTTACTAGACTTTCATTTTTCTGAATTATTTTAGCATTAATTCTATGAAACTTCTTAACAATGCTATCAACAAGGGTGAACCCCTTATCCGTACTTCTTAATCTAGTGACAGAACTAGACATGCATCATTCTCTATCTTCTCTGTGGCATCCTTGTTGGAAATTTGAGAAAATCTCAAGTCTAAAAAAATATTAATTCATCAAAATCTAATAAACTATTACATTTACATGGATTTATAAAGCCTTCTAACTTTAAACTACCCAACAACTAAGCAATAACTAACATCTAACCAACAACTAATCCTATGTTAAGCACTATTTTCTAACACCCCATTAGTGCTAACATAGATAACTTTATGACTGTCCCCTTTAATTAAAAAAGCTCGTTGGATGTCTGTTTCAATAGATAATGCATCCAATTGTGAATTTCCCTTGTTATTTTCACATGAAAAATTTTCTTGTTTTTTTAACATGAAACAAAAATTAGCGAAGACTTATCATGAAAAGTTGATCTGAATACTTTCATCACCGATCGTGGTGGATCTGGGTCGATTTTCTTATACATTTGATTTTTACAGGAGGAGGCTATGCCAATCACAAAGGTTACGATTCATAAATATGGGGCCATGTGTGATAAGGTGTGTAACAATTTACTACAAGTCATCGAGGACTGTCCACTATCACCATTCCTTATCAATAACTTCAAAGAACTGAGATCTCTAGCCAATAAAAATGAGGGTAACAAATGGTACATCACATTGTCCAAAGAACCCACCATTTTGAGCTCTATGATTGAAATGAAATCTATAGAAACACAGACAAAAAATGGGTGCTATTACGATGTCACGATAGCATGCGAAGACATTCCCTTCACTTTCCCAATGAGGCCTTAGACCTACTTGTCGTAGCTAGATGGTTGGATTCCTCTAGCTCATTTCATAAGAGGGGAACCTCCAATGCCCATATTTTTTCTATCATTCTCTTACACAAAGCATCAATAAAATGCACACACTATTCTTTTGCTCAACAACATGAGCTTCCTTCAATGTCTGTTAATACTCAGAGAATAGATCGATTGCCATCTTCTTTCATCCCTTCTTGCCGCTTGTTCTTCCCAACCACTATATGTGGTACAACTGCCATCTAACTATCTTAACTACCACTATAAATGTCTTCAAATGATATTACTGAATGCATCCCAAGAGAATTCTTTACATTATTACATCATTAGTTTGTGTATGATGTCGATTTGATAATAAAACAGATGAAAGAGAATGGAGGTGGTGACCATTATATTATTGTGACTGGTGCTTCTTCTCTCCATCTCACCTATGTCTTGCAAGCTTCTAAAAGCACCAAATTTTACAATATATCCCACAAGGCTATCAAACACAAAACTCCAGAATGGCTCTACAACATCTTCTGTCCTTATAGATCCAAAAGACAATTTTCATCAGCTTTGTAGCACTACCTTTGAATTTCACAATACCCCTTCTTTTATTACAATTTTAATCATACTTTCTTCAATACTTCTTTCACTTATATTTTCTTCTCATATATAATTCACATCATGAAACACATAGATAAAATAGACAAGGGAAATACAACTTTAATAGACAAGGGAAATAAAACTTTATCTTTTTGAGATTAAAAAATATAAACATTTCAACCACACCAAATATATAATCACAGAAATTATTCAAAAAGGGGATTTTGAGTGACACAAACCAAATATATACCATTCTAATGTGGCCCTTTTGAGAGACCAAGATAATAGATCGACCAAAATATAATTTTTATTGAAGAAATCATTACAATGTATAGTGAAGGAATCTACATGTGGCTGAGGATCTCTATCACCATTATACCAACAAAAAATTGGAATTTCAACGTTTCAACGTTTCAAGTTATGGGAGTGTTGAGGATATGCAAAGCTAATGCACTACATGATAATAGCATATAGAAAGCAATGGTTGATTAGCAACGCTTTCAAGCTCAATGAGTTGTTGTTAGAGCTGCCCCATATTCTTCAATATGGTGTTGAGAAGAGGATTTTTAGGTGGTGGAGGAGAAGGTGGATTACCCATGCTAGTAAAGATATGGGTAGTAGAGGAGCTATTAGCACTTATCCCAACACTAGCACTGACACTAATTAATAAGATGGAGTAATCTAAAATTAAACTACACAATTATTTTTATGATATATTAAATTTGATGAAAATATAAGAAAGTCTACCCAATTTTAAAAGTTAGGGGTATGAAAATAGATCATCCCTATTTCAACCCTCTTATAAAATACATTAAAATCAAACCTCCAAACACTCATCAATCCTTTCATAGCCCCTAGAAGAGCCTTCCATTTTGGTTTCCTTCCCTAGTCAACATATTAGAACAACATTGTGCCATAGTGCTTATACCTTAGGGGCTCTTTTAAAGTATTAAAGACAATAATGAATCTATCTTTCTAGTGATGTGCACTTATCTTTTAATTTTAATGATTGGATATCCCACAACATACAACACACCCAACTCAATGGTTTATAAACATTCATCTAGTTTATAATCTCATTCATCTAGGCCATGGAAATCATGACAACTTGAGTCACTTACAACAATTTTCTCATTTTAACTCCTAAAATCATGAAAATTTGAGTCATTTACAACTTCGAATGTCCTCCAAATCTAGTCCCAAAATTGACATTATGAGTTCAATAATTATATTAGGTAATGTACTTTATGTTTGGGTGCTAGCAAGTTGTTATAGTTCACCAAGAGTGAAAATATTGGCAACATGGTAAATTCTAGTAGTAAGTGATGTTGGTGGTTGATTAATGAAGTTTACTATGATTTAAGGTACACCAATGCCTTTCCCACACATATTCCTTCTTGCTGGTTATATGAATAACTTTTGCAAAACAAACCAAATATCACACTATAACCATGTGTATTTTCAATAGTGTAGTTAAGATACAATTTTTTGCAAATATTTGTATGAAATTGTCATACTAACGAGTTTCTTAGCAACTCTTCCTACACAAACATAATACAACTATATGCAATGTTGTGTTCCCCCAAAAAAATCTTTGCCAATTTTCAACACAATGACTAAGACCTTGTGGGATGCACATTCACTTTCCTTGTGAAACTACAATCCTTCATTGGCATTATGCAACAATAAACAAAGAACAATAACAACCTATCTAATTTTTGATTAGTTAACTTTTGAGCCCATTTTTATTCCCAATCTTTCGAATACAAATCAACATAAACAAAAGGCAGCTCTTGATTTAGATAGAAATAAATAAAAAATATTTACTAATCAAAATTTTCTTCCTCCCTTATAATTCTATTTTAGACTCTAATAAAAATGACCTATTATGGGAAAGGATCTAGTGGTTGAGCACCCTTACTCCATACTTCTCAAAATCTTATGTGTAAATTCGAAATCACTCACAATTTTTCACAAAAGCTTTTACGATAAGTTCCCTTCTTATAACTATTATTTTAGGACCACATCATCAAATATGATGCCACATAATCACACATTTTGCCAAGGTGTCCAAAAAGATCCTAAAAAGGTTTAGACCCATACTTATGCACTAAGTCATGTTTTGTTAGTGCATTGACACGACATCAAATAATTATTTTCTTTTTAGATTTAAGTAATATATTTCATTTAATTATGGGTACCTATCATCAATATTAACAACTTTAAAGTCATAATTATTGACCCAATATTGTCAAAAATATTAGACATTAAACCAATAAATATTATAAGAATTATTAGAACACACTCAGCTACTAAATCCTTTCCCTACACAATATCATATCATATTTCTAAAAAATAATGGAATCATGCACCATTATTTCATCCAAAGAATGTGGTCCCAACCATGAATATGTTTCAAAAATCTGGCCCACATGTATTATTAACGCTTAATTTTAATCTATAATCTTGTGATTAAATGTGCATTCAGTATGGTTTACAGACACGCGTCATTTTACGCAAACAGACATGCTAGTTTTGAATGTCGATGCTCAGAAGAACTGTGCTCTAATTTAATCTCTTCTAGACGAACATATTCGTCCACATCTATTTAAGTAGTTTGAATCGATTAGGTAGCGAGTGTGAAATGCAGCTCAAATTCTGTAGATATCCTCATCTATAGTTGGCATTGAGGGATTTGTCATGGATTCATTCGTTCATTCATCCATTCCTCAAACGTTGACGAATTTACGTCAGCATGCACTGCAAAGAAAGTTCCAAAATTGCCTTTTTCTTTACTTATTAACAAGTTTTGTTATTTTTCACGGATCAGCTAGATTTTTGAATATTGGACTTCAGTTCTGATCTCGTTATGGACTTCATTTCATTCATTTACTTTGTTTTTTTAAATGGCTTTGTTTACCAAAATGAACCTTCCACTAGACGACAAGGTCTTGGGTGTGCTCTTGAACTTATCTGATTTCTTAGGGTTTATTATTATGGAGTGGGCCCACTACAATGTTCCTAGTGGAATTTCCTTTTACTAGATATTGGTATTTTAGAGTCACATTATTATTTATTATTTTTGGGTTGTGTTTAGGATGTGCTAATCACCTTGCAATTTAGGTACATTGAGTGAGTCCAGGTTTTAGTGATGAACTAGGTGCATCGAGGGAGCCTAGGCTTTGGAGTCGAGCATGAGACCATTCAAGAGCAAACCCAAGGCATGAGCCAAATCCGCTACCATACAGATTATTTTATAGTCACATTATTGTAGTGTGGAGGCAACTTCTTATTATTTTAAAATCAAATTATTTAAATTATAATATGGTTGTTCAAATCTTCTATTTTATTGTAATAAGAATTGTAATTCATATGGTGATGTGCTTGAGTATTGAGTTATGAATTTTTTATTCAACTTGGAGATATTTTAAACATTTTATGTTACTTGAAGACATTGTATCCAGTGTATGTCTTGCTTTAGACTACTTTCTCTATTTTATTGTCGGTATGGGCATAAGTTCATACTATTGCTAAAGTGGGGGCTAAATGCAGTATTGTAAATTGTATCTCTTTACAATCTCACAGCCAACTTTGACTTACTTTAGTGTGGTTTTCTTTAAATCATTTTAAGCCAATTTGTGCCTTATGTTTCCCTATAATTTAATCATTAAACCAACAACCTAATTGTCATCATATATTTATTTTGTGACTAAGCCCTATGTTTTGGAACTTGGCATAGTGCAACCCCATTTTCTAGTCCCTTTTTAAGTGGACAAGGATGCTTAGTGCCTTAGTCCCTTTAAAGGACACTCAAATTCAAACATGTCTGAATGTTAAACTCTAAAATTTATGATTTATTATGAATCATTTTAATTGATCATTGGTTTTTAACCTACATTTACAAATACAAGTGCGAATGTTGAGCTCTGAAAACACATGTGAATGTTGATCTTTGAAATTATGCTAATATAGAAATAAACTATGCTTTGAAAAATAAAGACAATACACAAGAAAGAGAATAGGACAAACTCCCAACCAAAGAGAGGTTGATGAATCCAACAAGATTCTTTCCTTATTCTCCCTCAAATAAATCTTCACAGATAGAAATGAGGAAATTGGTTGTAGATTGTATAAGATCTTGCCACAATCAAACCTTTGTTTTGGTGTTTTGACATCCATGGATAGCCAAATGGATAATTGGTGATAATTAAAATTAGACAATGATAGTGAATAACCAATGATAACAATATGATAAGAAAAATATGATATGATCAATGAAATACAAAATAGGAAGGCAATAGAGTCCCCTTCAAAACCACAAAGTGAGTAGCCTAGTGGAGTGAAGGCCAAGTGAAGGAGATAGTGAAGCTATGAGTATGGAGAGATTGAACGTAAACTATACCAATACAATAATGGAATTGAATAATAAGTTGTAGAAGATAAAATTATGACACAAGAGAGCCACAAGTGATTGAAGAACTGAAATATAGTCAAGAGAGAAAAAAGAATCCAAATGAAGCTAAAACATGGGATTATAATACAAAATGGGCTGACTCTTGGCATCATTGGATATTGGTAAAATGCCTTACACTACCTCTATTTACTATGCTTATGTAGCTTTTATTTTCTTTTGTCACCTCCTGTCTTTTCACCTAAACTTATATTTTTTTATCCACTAAAATAGGATAGTTTTTAAATTAAAAATCCTTTAGTTATGATATCCTTAGAATATGTGTTAAGTAGAGTTTTAAACATATTTCTATGTTTTTAGTTTTTTTCTCCCATGGTTCATTTTTAGAGTGAAAATGTCTTAAAAATAGAGTAGAATAATCTGAGAAAAATAAGGGGACAAAAAGGGAGTTTTCTATTGTTGTAGCAACAACAAAGGCTAGGAAAAATAGGGTTTATGTATTTTGGATTTTTATGTTTTGAGCAGTATTTTTGCTTTACTTTATTGAACTTTTAATGTTTGAAATGCCTATATGAAATCTATAGATGCATGGTTTTTGAATATATCTCTATTTAATGTGCTTTGTTTTATTTTGTCTCCTCTACCACTTTCCATTAGTGGTATCAGAGATAAAGGTTAGTATTGGTGAAGTTTTCAAGAGTTAGAAGGGTTATTCATAGTGAATAATTAAAACTCCAAGAACATGTTTAACAAAACTACAAATCCCATAATTTAGTGGTGAAAATTTGATGCAGGAGCATCTCAGGTCCTTGGAAATCTTGTGTTGCTCAGTTCCTTCTTTGACCGAGTTGGTTTGGTGTTGCTTGATTTCTTTGTTTACCGATGTTGGTTGGTTCTCTTTGGCACTTGGTGAATTTCCCTAGTGCTCGATGATTCTTGTCTGGCACTCAGTTATCCTTGCTTACTGAGTTGTTTATTTTAAATTTCTATTGAGGCCAACTCTTGCATTTATATTTGGTCACAGATTTAATGTTGGTATCTATCATTGGGAAGCGTGTGGACCTAGATCTGGTTGTTCCTTTCATTGATGGTGGATTTGAAGGCCGACTTGGTTCAGTAGCCTCTTGTATAAATGTAGTTGTTTGGTTAGAGTTTAGGGAGTAAGTTTTGGAGTTAGAAGATAAAAGATAGAAAATTAGAGATTGTTGGTAGATCCTCGCATGTTGGAGGACTTATGTACTTGATTGTAATGTCTAGCCTAAACCAGGAAGGCCTTACAACCCAACATGTATGAATCAATTGAAGATAATATATGAAAGTATCTGCATTCTCTCTCTCTCTCTCACGATTGTGTTTTTTTCTTCCACGTGTGATCTCTACAAGGTGGATCTGGTTAGGGTGTGCCTTTGGTCCCTCTCCCCATCTACCCTTGTTTCAAGTGGCATTAGAGAGAGGAGATATCTGGATCTAGGTTTGTGAATCTAGGTTTGAGGTTTCCTTCTTGTCAAACCCTAGTTGAATTGTTGTGGGGTAGTAGATTACGACATGGCCTGCAATTGTAGAGGGTTTCAAGATGGTTTGTGGGAGGCAAGATGCGGATCCAAGATTTGCAGACATATTGAGACAACTTGCTACTAGATTAGAAGCTTTTAAAATAACCTAGAGAAGAGGAAGACATCTTGAAGATGTTAGTGATGATGAAATTGAGGAAGAACAAGTTGATGTAGAACCTACACCGACGATGTATCAAGGAAAGATTATTGAAAGCTTTGACAAATCTGAAGTCTACACCACCTTTTAATCCTCTTGAGTATAGTGGAAAATTGGATTATGATGAATTGATGAACTGGATCACTGAGATGGAAAAGTACTTTGAATATGAAAATGTTGTTAGAATAAATGAGAGGGGGGGTGAATTAGTTATCCATTGTCCCAAATCAAAATGTATAAACCAAAACAATTCTACTACTTGTGCACATCGGTAAACATAAAATACTTCCACTGCCTGTGTATTTACCGATTTGCAGTCAAAACTTTATAGTAATTACCGATCAAATCTAACATGTAATATGAAAAGTATGATAAAAAAAAAATATCACAATCACCACATAACACAAGAGATTTAATGTGGAAACGCTGTGAAGGGAAAAACCACCTGGGACCGACAACCCAAAATTGTTCACTCTTCTGAAGTGAGGTTGGTGAAGACCCAACCCTGTTAAAGGTTTACAAACACATTGTTAGGTGTGACATTGTTAGAGGATTTTAGACCAGAAGTTATCGTCCAACCAACAATCACTCTGGGGTTGACAGGATAACAATGTTCACTCTATGAATGAAACATCAAAAGACTTTCATAGTCCACTCGGTTAAGAGATTTAATTGTGTACAATGGTTAAATGTGTAACAGTAGATGATCTACCTAAATACAACTTCAATTTGTAGTTTACAGATCAATGTTCAGCTCATTAAATACTTCTGACCAATATAACACTTTAGATTCAATACTGTATCAACTTACTATCTGTCAGTAATAACTCTCTGTAGCTCGGTAACTATTCTGCAGCTCGGTTCTTATTAACCAGTATGATCAGAAAAAATTCTCCACGCGATTATTCTTTAGTTTCTTCTTCTTTCAGCATCTTTTCATAATGAAACCAATGTCTCTTATATAGACGAGTAAATCATTTTCTTTTCCTCCATCAGATTTTGCTGCTTAATCATATTCATAAATTTTTTCACTTTGAGGTCCCTCGGCTGATGTGTTAGTAACACATTTCAATCTACTCCATTAGATCCTTTTTGATTTATATTAGCCATCGATCTTTATAACAAACATTATCTGTTATCACTGAAATCAAGGTACTTTACAGCTCATCAATCATATCGGCTAAACTAATCATTTAGTTCATTCTGTTCCACTCGGTTAACAAAGAAATGCATCGGTGAACACTGCTTGGTTAATACTACGATCGGTATAGACTGCACTTCGTCGGTGTATACTAGAATTGCTTCATTTACCGACAACAATGCTTTGTGTCTTTCAACTCTATTCTTCATCATAGATGAATGCAACATAATAAAGTCAATTCCATCAAGTCATAGACTCATCAACAAGTCACTCAGTGTATTCCTTATCCTCATCTGTCATATACATCTTTCTTATGTAGATATTTCTATTCTTCATCTCTTTCACCTTCCTTCAAATGTGTCGGTATAGTAACTTACAAGATAAGTACTGTCAAGCTAGTTGACATCAATGACAACATAATACTGATTTAATCATCTTGCATTATCTAATCATCAACTCCTCAGTAATCTTGAATTACAAATTCTTCATTTTGATTCTAAATTAGTTGTAGTTCGTCAATCTCTCCCTTTGGCATTGATGGCAACTCAAGTAATATGAAATGTACCATACACATACCAAACATGTCTTCTACAAATTTGTGGTCAAATGCTGTGTATTGTAAGCTCTCCCTAGCTTAATATGTTTAATCACTACATTACTCAAATAGCATTATAAGATATAGCTTTGTCATTCTGTAGATATAACCTTTTCAGTTCTCAAGTTCCTTTCAGATTAACTCTCCCTTAGATAGTTCTCATTGGTGTTGTCTCCTTTCCTTTTTCATCATATTATTTATCTCTCCCTTTGAAAACAATGCCAAAGAAACAAATAAACAATCAGCTCTTGTAGTAGCTAAGTAACTCTCTATTGTCCATTACTTCCTCTGTATCTAAGTATACTGATATCCCAATCTATTTTAGTTCTTCAAACTTAATCACAACCTTGAAAAAAATTCAAAGTGTGAACTATGCTGCATCAACATGGATGATCTTCTGATAAGATTAGGCTGATGCAACATCCATATCACATTAGTGACTGATAGACAGGGGACGGACCCCAAGTCTAGTCCTCAAATATTCAAATGTGTCCTTTGGTAGAGGCTTTGTAAAAATATCTACAAGTTGTTCTTTAGATGTAACAAATTCTAACTTTACTTGCTTCTCTTGCACTTGTTCTCTTAAGTAGTGATACTTAATTGATATATGCTTTGTCTTTGAGTGCATCACATGATTCTTTGAAATATTAGTTGCACTTGTGTTGTCACAGTATATGATCACCGAGTCAGTGATTATCTTATTCATTCCTTCCAACACTTGCTTGATATATGCAATGTTTGAGCAATTAGTAACAGCAGCAACATACTCTACTTCAGCTGTAGACTGAGAAATACAAGCTTGCTTTTTACTTGTCTAGGTTACAAGTCTTTCACCAAAGAAAAATACTCATCCGATTGTACTTTTTTTGTCATCCACATTTCCAGCCCAATCAACATCAGTGTAAACTTTCAGCTCAAACTTACCTTCCTTAGGATACCATAATCCATAATCCTCTATCTTTTTCAGATATCTTAAGATTATTTTAGTAGTAATCATGTGTGATTCTCTAGGATTAGCAGAATATCTAGCAACAATTCCCACAACATGTGCTATATCTGGTCTACTGTGAACTACATACATAAGCTTACCAATCATAGATCGGTAAAGTGTTTGGTTTACCTCTGTAGTTTCATCTTCCTTTGTCAATTTACTTCCAATAGCCATCGATGTTCCCACTGGTTTAGCATCTTCCATGCCAAATGTCTTCAAGACTTCCTTTATGTACTTGGATTGTATGATGAATATCCCATCACTCTATTGTATCACTTGTAATCCGAGAAAGAATTTAATATCTCCAAACATAGACATTTCAAACTCATTCCTCATGTCATTAGAAAATATTTGCATACATGATCTTGAACTCCAAAAATAATATCATCAACAAAAATTTCAGGAATAATAATAGTGTCATCAGTATCACCTTTCATGTACAAATTGCTGTTCTCACTAGTTCTTACAAATCCAATACTTAACAAGTAAGTATGTAGTCTTTCATACCATGCTCTCGGTGCTTGCTTCAAACCATATAAAGCTTTGTGTAATCTACATAAAATATTTCTATTGTTTGGATCAACAAATCCTTCAGGTTGTTCTATGTAGACCTCTTCTTTAAGTATACCATTCAAAAATGTTGATTTCACATCCATTTGATAAACCTTAAATTTCTTGTGTGCAACATATGCAAGTAACATTCTAACTCCTTCCAATCTAGCAACAGGTACAAATGTTTCACCATAGTCAATGCCTTCTTCTTGTGCATATCCCTTGCATACCAATCTAGCTTTATTTCTTGTCACTTCACCATTTTCATTCATTTTGTTTCTGAATATCCACTTAGTACCGATAACATTCTTATCTTTAGGTCGGGGTACTAAGGACCAAGTTTTGTTTTTCTCTATTTTTTCTATTTCCTCTTTCATTGCATTAACCCATTCTTCATTTTCCAATGCAACTTTCACATTCTTTGGTTCAAATTTACAAACTAAGCATGTACCTTATCTTTTTTTGCTTCTAGTCTACATTCCAGCTTGTCTGTTTCCAATAATTTGTGTCTCAGGATGATGTCTTCTGAAAAAAATAGCCAGTACTTAGTTTCTTCTTTCTTGTTCATCCTGTTTAGGTTCATTTTCTTGCTCGGTAGCATCATCTTGTTCATCGGTTTCCCTTTCTTGTTCCTCGAGGTTATTTTCCTGCTGTCCGATTATCATAGGTTGAAACTTCGGTAGATAGTCAGGAAGTTCAATGTAAGTGAATCTACCATAGTCTTCCGGTTCGTTTCTTTCTTTTGTGTACTTGTCATCAAACTCATCAACACAAACATTAGTACTTTCAATCATCTTATTTGTAACCTTATTCAGACATTTGTATGCTTTACTCTTAGTGGAATATCCTAAGAATATTTCTTCATCTTTTTTAGAATTAAATTTCCCATTCCTCTCATCTTTCAAAATAAAGCATTTGCTTCCAAAATTTTTGAAATAACTTACAGTAGGTTTGTGTCCAAACCATAGCTCATAAGGTGTTCGGTTGGTGTCCTTATTCAGTTGTACTCGGTTAAGCACATATATAGCTGTGCTGACAGCTTCCCTCCAATATGTCTAAGCAACATTCTTTTGTATCATTAGTGTTCTAGCACAATCAATAATTGACCTGTTTCTTCTTTTAACAATCTCATTCTGCTGAGGTGTCCTCGGTGCAGAGACCTATCGTTTAATACCATTCTCATTATAGAAATTAGTAAATTCATCAGAGATAAATTCACCTCCTCTATCAGATCTTAAGAATTTGATTTCTTTTCCAGTCTCTTTTTCTACCTTCTCCTTATACCATTTAAACAACTTAAAAGCTTCAGATTTTTCTTTCAGGAACATAATAGTCATCAGTCTAGTGTAGTCATCAACAAAAAGAATAAAGTATCTATCACCATAATAGCTCTGAGTTCTCATAGGACCACATAGGTCGGTATGAACCAATTCAAGTATCTTCTTTGTTGAGTAGTCTTTCCATTTAAAACTAGACTTAGTCATCTTACCTTTTTGACATTCATGACATATAGCATGATCTGGTTTAGACAAGTTAGGCAATCCTCTAACTCTCTTCTTCTTACTAATCTTGACCATGTTATCAAAATTCACATGAAATAACCCCTTATGCCACAACCATTCATCTTCATCTTTCATTAATAAACAAGAAGATTGATCAATATCAAGATAAAATAGATTACCTCTGGATTGTGTACCAGTTCCAACAAGTCTTCATCCATCATCATAAATTCTTACCTTTCTTCTCTCAAAAGAAAGTCAGTGGCCTGAGTTGTTCAGCTATGCCACACTTATCAAATTGTAGTTTAGTCCATCTACCCAATATGCATTCTCACATTCTATTTTGTCATTAATCATCAGTGAACCTTTACCTCTCACCATACAAGGTGCATCATTTCCCATCCTTATAGATCCACCATCATATTCATCAATTAGATCAAATTTCTCTATATCACCAGTCATATGATGTGTGCAGCCACTGTCTATGATCCATGTATCATTTCTTCTTACTTTAGAGATCAGTGTTGTCTCCTCATGTTTCTCTTCTTCTTTTGAATCATCCTTCATAGCAACAAATACTACTTCTGCATCATCATTAGTGTCAGATTCAGATTCAAATTCTTCAGCTATGTAACATACCTTTTTCCCTTTGTCATAGCTATCTTGGTTATCTCCGTTGTTGTGTTAGTAGCCTTTGTTGATTCGTCTCCCATAGCTTCCTTCAGATCGGTCTTTGGATCTATTATACACTAAGTTTGCACCCTTTTTTCAAGCTCTTGTAGTCTTGATAACCTAGTATAACATGGGAATCATCTCCAGGTTGTGGGACCTATGCTAACTGAGATGAGACCTCCAGGTTCTAGATTAGTTCCTCTTAGATAATCACCTTAATTTGCTTCTAGACATGAAAAGTAAATCTTTTGAGGGAAAGGGATAGAAGGAATGATTGGAAAGGGAAATGACTGAAAGCAAACTACCTACAAGGTGATACACCAAAATTAGGGTTTGGATCTCAGTATAGAGGATGAAAATAATGAACAACTCAAGTCTAGGAGATCATAACTCACTAAATAGGCTTGCATAAGTGTTTCATAGGAGGGCCTAAACATAAGACACAACTTATGACTTGCAAGCAGACATTCACTTCTGCAACTTGGTGTAGGATTGAGACAAGACTATTAGGGGGATAAAGTATACCCACAAAAACATCTAAATTAGATCAAACACAATAAAACACACAATTACAGAAAGTAAGAGGGATCAAGAACCCTAAAATATCACTAGAAGTATCATATACTTTAATCCAACAAGAGATAATTTAGATAAGGAAGCATAGGGACATGAAGAATTGTCACAAAATACCTTTGCAATGTTTTAATAATCAATGAAAGACTTACAACTGTGTAAGCCAGAGGCTAGAAATGAGACCATTCACGACCTTTAAGAAAAGTGAAATTCTTCTACAATTGTCCAACCCTCTCCTCTTTTTTAAGCTCTAAAAATACAATATATACCTACTCAACGGCATGCAGGTAGGAGTCAAAAATCTAACTATGGTTACAAAAGATTTTCATTAAAATAATAGCTAAGCCCAACTCAATCAAGTCTGATCATAATTGTATCTCTGTAGTATCATGGCTGATTAGACTATGAGTTCATGTGCCCGTCTCTGTACTATAATTGCCTGCAGATAAGCAACCTAGATTCAACAACCTTCCTGTACAAAGTCTCACCATGAATGCTCAAATGGGTACTTTTCTAAGACAAGAAATGACCCCTGATGGCTGCCCAGACTTCCTCATCATCCTCCTCAACTGCAATTGTCCTTTAAACATAAATTTTAGCTACCCATTTTGTCGCAACCGACCATTGGATCAAAACCTAGCAAAAACCCTGTAGAGAAATATTTAAAATTTGAATATTAACAGCTAACCAGTGGCACCACACTTTTCTTCTATTGATGGACGATGTTTAAATCTCAATCTCCTTTTAAAACAGGACTGTTAGATCTTCTTATTTACCTGAGAACCATTCATTTGTAGAATTAACCTCAAGTTCACCTCAGGTTACCTTTTCCTTTCAGTCGCAGAGTCATTTAAACATTTAGTTGACCTTGGTTAAGTCTAGTGAACATTGAAAAGCTCTTTAGTCACAGATTCACAAAATACTCTTAACCCTGGGCCCAGAACTGCCACATGTCATTCTTCCATTCGCCCTTGACTGCTCTGTAGGCATACACCTTGGCAAGTTCTGACACGGACCCACTCAAACTAAGATTCCAATCTAACGGTGGGAGCAAGATCTGATGGCCACCAAATATTCCTTCAGATTATGTGCCAGCCATTGATTGGTTAAGTCAGAGCCCCCTTCTGACAAATGGACCCAACCTGGAAATCTTCATCAGCACTTGGCAACCAATTATATTCGAGCACATCAGCACACTTGGCAATGCGGTCCCATAGATTTTCCCTTTACTTCAACCAATGAGAAGATGACATGTCACCCTGACTTGGCATTGGACCCACTAACAGGATCTGAACACTTGGCAAATTGAATAGCGGGCGTAAGATCGCATGTGTTAGAAAAGGGCTATGCAAAGATATGCTAGCCATTGATCTTCATCCTATTGACATCACTATAGACATTCTGACACGGCCCCACTGACATAATCCAGCTGTGTGCCCAGCGACCAATCAGATGCGAGCATGTCAGAAAGAAAGGACCCACCGAATGAAGCTCTAACAATAAATCAAGATCGACAGTTGGTGCATAATCTCATGTGTCGAAAAAACACTTTGAGATCATGCGCCAATCATTGGATTAAAAGCTACATAGTCCTCTGGGCCTGCTCTGACAGACCTCCAAATCATCACCAATTGACCAATGAAAAGCTCCCACATAGGATGACGTGGAAGTGGACCCACTTAGCAAATGAATTGCTGCACAAAAGGGAAGATCTACGGCTATTGCAAGATCACATGTGTCAGAAGAACCCCTTGTGAATTCATGACAACTGTCAAATCTTCTTGATTGGGACCCCACTAAAGTGACCGCTAAAAGACTTAACGAATACGTGAATGAGGAAAGGTTAGCTATTTCGCTGGGTCGCAGGATGTTAAGACTTAACCACCAAACATTTGGTGACTAAGAGAACCAATGTAGTCGCTGAATCACCGAATAAAAGGGGTAACCATTGGAGAACTTAGAGAACCTATGACCAACCAATGAGAATAAAGTGCACATGGGTTTTGAAGACTTAAGTGGCCGAGATAAAGTAACATGAAAATAGAAACTAGCCTAGGGTCACTTAGAATTTTTTGCCACAACAGCTATATTTTCAAATATTTTGACTTGTAGACCAGGGAATGAAACAAATTGTAGAGACCAGAAGGAAGGACATGAACCCATGAAATTTTTAGGGATGCTTGGCAGGATAAAAATAGAGATCTTGGGATAGGGTTTACCCAAATTTGCATGCACATGAAAATTGGGGTAACAGGATCTATCATCATCTTTCTTGTTCGGACATCTAGCAGCAATGTGGCCAACTTCTTTACAATTGAAACATGCTAGAGGTAACTTGCCTCTATACCTTCCTTTACCTTTGGGTAATCTTCTAGCCATAAGAGCTTCAAGCTCATCAAGTTCATCATCGGTATTACTGTCACTATCATTATTCTTATCATTCTTGCTACTAGACTTACCAATCTTCAAAGAGGACATGAAAGTGGATTCAATAGAAGGTACAACACAATTGTCAAAGTTATTCAATTCAAATTTTGTAAGCTTACTGATCAGAGTGTCAAGGGTGAGGTTGGATGTAGCCCTCATTTCATGAATTGCAAAGATCCTGATCGCATAAACTCGCAGTAAAGTTCTAAGAATCTTTCTTATCATTGTTTCATCATCAATATCTCTGTTAGATGCTCTAATAGAATGTACTACCTCTTTTAGTCTATTTGTGTATTGCACAATGTTCTCACCTTCTTTCATCTTCATATCATCAAATTGACCTCTTAGGCTTTCTGCTCTGGCTCTCTTGACATTTGCATCTCCACTATATATTAGAGTCAGCTTGTCCCACATCTTCTTGGCAGTATCAAAATCCTTGATGTCATTAAATTTGGCATCGGTATAGGCAGCAACAAGTTCCATCATAGTAATATTGTGTTCATGCCTATCCTTCAGTTGATCAAGAGTTAGGGGACATGGTGTCAGTTCAATGTAGCCATTCTCCATCAGTTCTAGTGCTGAATTCCCAATTCCAAATATGTGCAACTTCATTCAGATTTTCCATATTGTGAAGTTATCTTTGTTTAGCTTTGGCACTTCCTTCTTATACATCTTGAGACCTTTTTGCCGAAGTCCTTAAAACCCTATTCTAAGCAACTGAAGCTCTGATACCAATTGTTAGAATAAGTGAGAGGGGGGGTGAATCAGTTATCCATTGTCCCAAAGAAAAATGTATAAACCAAAACAATTCTACTACTTCTGCATGTCGGTAAACATAAAATACTTCCACTTTATGGGTATTTACCAATTTGTAGTCAAAACTTTATAGTAATTACCAATCAAATCTAACATGTAATATGAAAATTATGATAACAAACAAATATCACAATCAACACATAACACAAGAGATTTAACGTGGAAACCCTATGAAGGGAAAAACCACCTGGGACCGGCAACCCAAAATTGTTCACTCTTCTAAAGTGAGGTCGGTGAAGACCCAACCCTATTAAAGGTTTACAAACACACTGTTAGGTGTGAACTTGTTAGAGGATTTTAGACCAGAAGTTATCGTCCAACCAACAGTCACTCTGGGGTTGACAGGATAACAATGTTCACTCTATGAATGAAACATTAAAAGAATTTCATAGTCCACTCGGTTTAAGAGATTTAACCGTGTACAATGGTTAAATGTGTAATAGTAGATGATCTACCTAAATACAACTTCAATTTTCAGTTTATAGATCAATGTTCAGCTCATTAAATACTTCTGACCAATATAACACTTCAGATTCAATACTGTATCAACTTACTGTCCATTGGTAAGAACTCTCTATAGCTCGATAACTATTTTGCAGCTCGGTTCTTATTAACCAGTATGATCAGAGAATTTTTTCCACATGATTATTCTGTAGTTTCTTCTTCTTTCGGCATCTTTTCATAATGAAACCAATGTCTCTTATATAGACGAGTAAATAATTTTCTTTTCCTCCATTAGATTTTTCCGCTTAATCATATTCATAGATTTTGCCTCTTTGAGCTCCCTCAGCTGATGTGTCAGTAACACATTTCAATTTTCTCCATTAGATCCTTTTTGATTTATGTTAGTCATTGATCTTTATAACAAACATTATCTGTTATCAATGAAATCGAGGTACTTTACAGCTCATCAATCCTATCGGCTAAACTAATCATTTAGTTCATTCTGTTCCACTCGGTTAACAAAGAAATGCATCGGTGAACACTGCTTGGTTAATACTATGATCGATATACACTACACTTCGTCGGTGTATACTAGAATTGCTTCATTTACCGACAACACTGCTTTGTGTCTT
This sequence comes from Chamaecyparis obtusa, assembly GCA_027943335.1. Taxonomy (NCBI): domain Eukaryota; kingdom Viridiplantae; phylum Streptophyta; class Pinopsida; order Cupressales; family Cupressaceae; genus Chamaecyparis; species Chamaecyparis obtusa. Next base: position 2,152,511 of record BSBK01000039.1, read on the forward strand.
TCAACTCTATTCTTCATCATAGATGAATGCAACATAATAAAGTCAATTCCATCAAGTCATAGACTCATCAACAAGTTACTCAGTGTATTCCTTATCCTCATCTATCATATACAATTTTCTTATGTAGATATTTATGTTCTTCATCTCTTTCACCTTCCTTCAGATGTGTTAGTATAGTAACTTACATGATAAGTATTGTCAAGCTAGTTGACATCAATGACAACATAATACTAATTTAATAATCTTGCATTATCTAATTATCAACTCCTTAGTAATCTTGAATTATAGATTCTTCATTCTGATTCTAAATCAGTTGTAGTTCATCAAATGTATATGAGGAAAAGAAGGTGAAAATTGCAAGCACAAAGTTGAAGAGTCATGCATCCTTGTGGTGGGAACATCTGCAGCTAGATAGAAAGAGGAAAGGCAAAGAAAAATCAAGGTATGGAATAAAATGGTGAATAAATTGAAAGGGAGGTTCTTACCTTGTGATTATCAGATTAACCTAGTTAGGCAAATGCAAAGTTTGAGGCAGAAAGATAGCTCGGTAAAAGAATATACTAAGGAATTCTATAGATTAGATATCAGATCTAGACATGATGAAGATGATGTGGAAAAAATTTCTAGATACTGTATATGCATTTTTGGATTTGATTGTGTGTAATTTTTGGTATCAACGTTTTAGATTACACTCCGTGATCCATCATCAGGAAAAGAGAGAGAGTGCAAGAATAGTAAAAGAAGTTGCAGACTCAGCTAGTCACAAGAGATAAAAGGAGAGAAGGCATAAAGAACTATGTAGGGAAGAAGAGAGAGAAATTAAAAATAAAAATAAAAATCTCCAATGTAGGAAAAACCTATTAAAAACACACAAATAAAAGGGGATGAAAGAGAAAAGGGGGGACAAGAAAAAACAAGACAAAAAACATGAAAAAGAAAAAAAATCAAGAGAACACACAACATAAGAGAGAAGAGACACATATAAAAAATAAATAATTAAAGAGCCCACAAATACCCAACAACTAAAAAGAAAAGAAAGGATATATATATATATATATATATATATATATATATATATATATATATATATATATATATATATATATATATATATATATCTGTGTGTGTGTGTGTGTGTGTGTGTGTGTGTGTGTGAACGATGCACAAATAATGACCTATAAACTATAAATCTATAATGTATGAAAACAAGTCCCACAAAAAAGACCTATAAATCTATAATAAATGCAAACTAGTGCTATAAAAATGAGCACTATAAGAGAGGGAACATGCAAATCGATCTATAAGCCTATGAAAAAAGCCATATATATATATATATATATTACAAAGACAAATAAGACACTAAAAATACAAAAAAGAGATGATATACACACACACACACACACACACACACACACACACACACACATGTATATGGATAGATTTTCTAGATACCTGAATGGTTTGATAGTTTCCATCCAAGAATAAATCAGTTTGGTCAAATTGGAGAACATTGAAAAGGCTTATCAATTTTGATTGAAAGCTGAGGAGAAATTGAACAAGAGACATGAGCAAAGACAAAGAGGTAGTATATTTCCTAGAGGAAGAGGTAGATCTCATGGTGAAAATAATAGATCTGAACCTGAAAAGACAACTCTGGATAAAGGCAAGATCAAGTGGAAAGGTGAAAGTTCATCTAGAGGTAGCGGCAGTAACTACTAAGGTGGTTATAATAGAGGTGGTTTCCGAGGAACTTTTTACAATTGTGGAGAAGAAGGACATAGATCATTTGAGTGTGCACATGCAAGTAAGAAGGTCAGTAATAGTAGAAATGCTTTGGTGCAAGAAGAGTTACCGAATGAACCTGAGAAGGAAAATAACTTGATGGTAAGGAGAGAACTTTGGAGTGAAATTAATAAGGAAGATTTGGTAAGGAAAAGTTTGTTCAAGACTAGATGTAGAGTTTCTGATGAAGTTTGGAAGGTAATCATTTATAGTGGTAGCTTGGAGAATCTGGCATCTGAGGAAATGGTCACAAAGTTGCATTTGAAAAGATTGGAACATCCAAAGCCCTATCAGATTTCATGGATCAAAGATGAGCATACACTCTTGGTAACTGAACAATGTTATGTGAATTTTAAAATTGGAAAGTACTATGATAAGGTGTTATGTGATATCATGCCTCTGGATTATTGTCATATTTTTTTGGGTAGACCTTGGCAATATGATAGACATGCTATATATGATGGGAGATTGCATAAATATACTATTTGAGCTAATGGAAGAAGACAAATTTTTCTACCTTTGATTGAAGAACCTGTTAGTAATGTTTGCACATCTATGAAAGTTTTCTTGATGGAAGGAAGAAAGTTTGTTAAGGATTTGAAGAAGAATGATGTATGTTTTGCTATGATTCCTAACAAACCAAGTAAGAAAACAAAGGATAGTGTCCTTGAGGAGATTGATAAGTTACTCATCGAGTACCTTGAAATTATTTCTAGGAATGTACCTGATGGTTTTCCACCGAAGAGAAGCATTGATCATTGCATGGATCTAATCCTTGGAGCTAGTTTACTAAATAAGGCACCACATCCGTTGATACCTACCGAGAATCAGGAATTGAACCGACAAATTCAAGAATTGTTGCAGAAAGGTTTGATTAGAGAAAGTTTGAGTCCTTGTGTAGTACCTACTATATTGGTACCTAAGAAGAATGAAGAATGGTGAATGTGTATTGATTCCAGAGTAATTAATAAGATAACAATGAAATATAGGTTTCCTATATCGAGAATGGATGACATAATGGATAGTTTGACTAGAGCAAAGTATTTTTCCAAAATTGATTTGAAAAGTGGGTATCATCAGGTCAAAATCAGAGAAGGTGATGAGTGGAAGGCTTCTTTTAAGACAAAAGAAGGTTTGTATGAGTGGTTGGTTATGCCTTTTGGTTTAACTAATGCACCAAGTACTTTTATGAGATTGATGAATGCATTTTTAAAGAAATTTTTGGGTAAGTTTGTGATTGTATACCTTGATGATATTATTATATTCAACAAGACCAGAGAAGAACATTTTTTGCATGTTAAACAAGTATTGTAGAGGTTGAAAGAAGAAAAGTTGTTGATAAATCTGAATAAGTGTTCATTCATGAAAGAGGAGATTGTGTATTTGGGATTTGTGATTTCAGTTGATGGTTTGAAAATGGACCCTGAAAAAGTTGAAGCTATTTTAAATTGGCCTACACCTAAGAATGCTAGTGAGGCAAGGTCATTTCATGGATTGGAAAGTTTTTACTGAAAGTTCATTAGAAATTTTAGTTCAATTTTTAATGCTATGACTAAGACTATGAGAGGAGATAAAAGAGAATTCAAGTGGACACATGGAGTTGATAAAAGTTTTGAGACACTACAGCAGAAGGTTGTTGAGTTGCTTGTTTTGGCATTACCTGATTTCAATAAGGTATTTCAAGTGGAATGTGATGCAAGTGGAAGTGCAATTGGAGTTGTGTTGAGTCAAGAAGGTAAACAGGTTGGTTTCTTTAGTGAAAAGTTGAATGATGCAAAAAGGAAATGTTCTGTGTATGATCAAGAATTCTATGCTATTGCTCAAGCACTGAAGAAATGGAGAGATTATTTGATATCGAGTGAATTTGTGTTGTATACCAATCATAAGGATTTACATTATTTGGGTAGTCAGAATAAGTTGAATTAGAGCCATATGAAATGGGTTGAGTATTTATAGAGTTATACATTTGTGATAAAGCATAAGAGTGGTGGTGCAGGTGCACCTAGGCTAACCTCCTAGTCCTTAACTATTTTGTCTTGTATTTGACCTTAGCCAAGCCAGCGTGTGTTTATTTTAGACCTTACAAGGTCTTGCAAGGTGTGTGGCTAGGTGGATTGATAGTTAGTATCAAATCCAACCTAGACTAGTTAGATAGTTTTAATGTTTAGTTTTAGTGTGATTAAGGCATGCATCTTAATGTGTCTTAGATCTTAGCATTGTAGTAAAGGTGTCTTCTTAGGCTTTAACGATGTTAGTTCTTTGAACTACATGGGATAGAGGCCTTAGAATATAGGCTATCTCATAAAAACAAAGATGCCAAAGTGACCATGACATCATTGGCAATCTTGTGCATGGGTTCCATGTAACTCAGTCACATAGGATTCCCTCCATTCTAGGAGTGGGAAATCAATGCCAAGGCCTACAATGGTGGAAAGAGTATCTTGTGATACTAATCTAGGCTCATTCTCAAAGTAAGATAGTTAGAGTGAATGTAAGTTATAAGTTTATGAAATAGAAGAAAGCTTTGTAATTTTGGTTTTGAAGACTTACCCGAACATTCTTGAGTGACAGTGCATTTAGATGGATTGAATCCTATGAAGTAGTATTAGATTTGTGTTGGTAGGTTAGATTCAAAGCTTTTTCTTTCTTTTTGCAAGCATTTTAGAGTTATTTTAGTAGCTTTAAATAAATTGATTAGCAACTAGGGAGTCTACTGATCCAGTTTAGAGTAGGTTGAGTTTGAATGGCTCCCCCATGAAATCTAACTATGGGAATCTCCTAAGGGTGGATGAATGTTTTAGGGAAGCCTATGTATAGTGTGAATATGCATGTAGAAGTCCTAAAGAGTTGAGCTATTGGATTTAAGATCATACCCTAGACGAGACTAGTGTACCTGGTTAGAGGTATGACAATGAAGATTTGAATGCTACAAGTAGGGGATTGATGAGAAGTATAGAACATGCATTGTTCCATAAGGCATATGAACAATTCAAAGTACATTATACACATTTCAAAGTAAATAATGGAGTGCCTCTATTCTCTTCTCTAATATTATAAATATCATTACACCACACATCTCAAAGTGAGCTGTGTTGATGGCTAACTTAGGGCTTTATACATATTTGGAGAAAATAAAGGTAAATTACTCAGATAGTAGCCACCATTTTTGTTGAATGAAAAGTTGATTAGCTCCTCAATGGAGGAAAAATATGTCTCTAATGCTTTATTTGAATTGGTGTTCTTTCTTATGTTCCATTGGGATTGCATATTACACAAAATGTGGAGAAGATGATATTTTACTCTTCCTTCATATACTCTAACTAACTTTCATCACTATTGTTCTCTCCCAATATTTCTTTAGATATTTTTTTTAAGGAAATATGCACTCAAATAAAGACATATCTTTATATGCATGTGTGTACACACACACACACATGTATGTTTATGGTTATTTGTATATATGTATGTGTATGTATGTTTGTACATACATACATACATACATACATATGGTAGACAAAATTTAATTAATGTGTAAACAATGAAAAAAATTAAACATTGGTATAGTTTTAGATTTTTTATTTAAGTTTGTAGCTAGATAAATATAACTTCTATTATAGTTTTTTCAAGTAATACCATATTTTTTTATTACAATAACTTATGAGTAGTTTTCTACATAGAAAAATAAATGGAATGTAAAATTTTACCCAAACATAAACTCATATTAGTAAGTATTATTATAAATAAATAGTTGTAAAATATTTTTCTACAAAATATAAAAGTAAAACTAAAAGAAATTACCAAATTATTAAAAAAAACACAAAATCAAAAGTAGATTTATAATTAAACACAAATTTCATTACAATACAATTCAAATTTCAAACATCAAAATATACTTCTATAAAATAATGCACACTCTAATTTATAGAATTATTCAAACTAACTTATTGCGACCACCATATACATTGGTAGAATGTATTTCCATGCTAAAGAATGGTAGATAATTTTCATATTTCTTGGTTTGGGCAAGAAGTTTTGAGTCAAACCTCTCTGATTCAAGTATTCAAATTATTATTATTATTATTTTTTAAAAAAGGTGGTAGTGCCACTTAATATATTATAATATAATTTTTTACATAAACTGGCTCTAAAATAAGGAGCTCCCGGAGAAAAGAGCTAGAAGAAAAACTCCGTTTGTTACCCCATCAAGAAAACCAAAAACAGGGGATAATGGCTAGGTGAGATAAAAAGCCTCATAACCAAAATCCCTAAATACATCATTCCCAAGTGTTAGGAATTATAAATTTTTTCCTAAGCTAACACTAAGCTAATTAAAATGATTAGCCCAATGGGCACATATAAATTCTAAGAACATAGGAAAATAGATACATTTATCCCCCTGATGATAGTAGTAGAATAACATAGGAGAAGGTCATGAATGTGTTAAAATGGGGTGTCAGAAAACTTTCAACGAACTCACTGCCTGAGAAAAAGGAGCCTTCAAAGCTATATATATGCTTTCCAGATCAAGCCGAGGGTCGTCATATGAAGCAACTACGAGTACAATGCGGGTGGAACACCCACACACATCAAAAGCAAAAAACAAAAGCAGAGAAAAGATCCCAAAATAATGATCATAGCATTAGCCTTCCATAAGAGTAGGGGTAGTGTCAGTGGAGCCCAACTGAAGGTTGAGATCAGGTAGGGATTGAGAAGGGGCTGGTAGTGTCAGATGCGAGGGAGGCTGAAAGGAGGGAGGCATGGCTGAATCTTGCTCCAACAAGTCTAGCAAAGAAAAGACAACTTGGTGAACATTATTCACACACTCTTTTGACAAGAAGTACCCATACTGTTGTAGAGCTATTTTAATTGGCTGAAAAGATTTCCATTCTAGCCCTTTTTTAATACTTTCCAAAACCATGTATAAACCATGATTGTAAAGAACTGAATGATGATGAAAGAGACTGCCAATTAGTACAGCTCCACCCCACAAATCATACTTATGTAAGGCTATAGATATTTTCGTACCCTATAGAAGCTTTGGCCTAACATATCTGTTGTAGATCAACTCGAGATGAACAAGGGATTGAAGCAAGTCAAATGCATTAGAAAGGAAAATAGACAAAATATGAGAAGGATAAATGATGCATTTTCCTAAAGGAAACATAACATTACTCCCAATGATACGCTTAATACCATGTCAAATGTGCAGATGATGACAGATAAAGATGGAGGCCAACAAATCATCTTTGATGAAGCCAAGGAATGACTTCTCCCATTCCTCAACTACCAGCATCACTCTAAAATTCTTTGGATAATAATCCATATGGAGTGAAGAATAAGTCGAGCACAGTTCCACAGATGAGCTCACACCCACCAAGAAGCTTGGATGACTCATCATACTGAAATAAAGAACTCTGAGAAAAATCTAGGACTAGTGGATACAAATGAGAACACGACATAGGAAAGACAATGCTTAAAACAAACCAAGATGCCAAATATATAACGGATGAAAAAACTACAATTAAGTGCGACCTTTAATAGCTAAAAATGTCACCTGATGGGGAAAGATATGAAATCCCAAATCGGCCAAAGGATGCAATCGACATGAGGGAGACATTAGGTTGATGAGTAAGTGCATATAGAATACAAATAAATGTAAGGATGATAGAAACCCAAGCACCCACAATCATGATCAGGAGATTAATGAATGGTAGGCAAGGACAACTAGCTGTATGAAAATGAAAGGAAGAGAAGTACACAAACAAAAGGGTGGCTCCAATATTAAAGAAGACCATCATAAAAGAATAACGAAACAATGATGATGACATAATAAGACACATCAACTAAAAAAGAAAAGGATCGGCTCAACTAGGAAATAATACACATGTGCCAAAGGATAGAAACATGATCACTATAAAGCTTAGAAAATATGGATGCTTGAACATAATAATCTTTCTTACACCCACAACTGACTAATCATTTCAACCAATGAATAAGCAGCTGTGAGAGTGTAAGAAAGCCTTGTGTTCCAATCATAATAGAGGGAGCATAATAACAACATGGCGATATTTCTTATACCCATAGCTGACTAGGCATTTTAATCAGGGAGTTGCCAGATGTGAGAAGATAAGAAAGCTTTGTATGCCAAGCATAGAAGATAAAACATTTAGCCGAATGCAAGAGCATGACAATCTTTCTTACACTCATAGCTAGCTAAGCCCTTTGTGAAAATGAATAGGTAGCTATAAGATTATAAGAAAGCTTGAAGCAAAATAGAAAATGCCATTACCTAGAGAAACATGGGAACCATTAACATGAAGACTCATTCTGAATAATTTCCATGATGGAAGGAAAATGATCTAACCTGATAATTGAAGAATATGAGTGCAAGATAACTTTATTGCAGCCATAATTAGCTAAAATATCTACCAGCTTATTTCCTTCTCTGTAAGTATGGGAAATAAGGAATATATCCAGAGAGTTAATGAGATCCTAGACTTGTTGGAAAACATATTTCAGCTGCCAATTGTCAACAGACCTGTGGATGCATGCATTTATAATAACCACAGAGTCACCCTCAATATGCAGATTAGAGAAAGATAATTTCTTAGCAAGAATTAACCCTTCAAGCAATGTGATAGCTTCCGCCATATTATTAGTACTAGAGTTAATAGGGGATGGAAAATAAGCTAAGACTTTACCTTCCTAGTTTCTTAGACAAACCCTGATTCCTGACTCCCCGGGATTCCCTTTAGAGGACTCGTCAAAATTAAGCTTGATGACAGGAGAGTCAGGAGGGATCCATTTAATTAAAGATCTCGATATAGGAAATTTCCTGATATAGGGGAATACAGGGCACAACGGAAGGGAAATAAGCTTCTAGGAACTTGTCACTTGACTATCCCACGAAGAGAAGGTTTCATTAGGGTTAAAATGGCTAGATGATCTATTATTAACTTGTTCAGAGATGAGCCTTTCAATTGAGATAATATAATTAACATCTGAGACTACTTTCCTAAATATTCTTTTATTACATTCCCACCAAATAGACCAGATAAATGAAGAAGGAACAACTATCCACAGACAAACAAAGATTGAGGATGAAAATAGAGAGGGCCATGATTGGAAAATCTCTCAAAGAGACCTAGGAAGAGGAAAGGGAATGGACAATTTATCCATAACAAAGTCCCAACATTGATGGGAAAAGGAGCAATGAACAAATAGATGATCCACAGATTTCTTGAGCACCACACAAAACACAACAAAAAGGATCAACTATATGTAATTTGGAAAGCTTGTCACTGGTAAGAACCCTATATTGGATGGCAAGTGAAGAGAAGACACCAGCTTTTGGGAGGATGCTTTTGTCCCAATAGAATTTGAAAGCTTGCTAGGATGTTTTCTTCTCAGCAATTTGTTGAAGAGCCTCGTAGCCATATTTAATAGAGTAGACTCCTTTTTTTGTGGGGCACCACAACAACTTATCACTTCCTTTAGATAGAAAGACTAGTCTTTTAGAAAGGACTACTGCAAATTCCCTTGCAAGGTCACTATTTAAAGGTAGGGAAGAAGGACTCTTCCAAGACACCTTATGGGACACAATATTGATAAAGTCCACGTAGTGTACTAATAATTCTCCCCAGAGAAGGGAGGAAACTCTCATGGCTTCATTTAATGATGCAAAAGAACTTAGAGGAGGGAAGCCATTCCAAGAGTCTTTCCAAAAAGATACATGAAGGCCATTATGAGCCTGCTAGGAAAGATATTTAGTGACAACTTCTCTGGATGACATCATGAAGTTCCAGGTAGGAGAGCTAGATGGGGGATTAGAGACAGTAAAGATTCAATGGGAAAAAGGAGAATCTAGGTATTTTTCTTGCATAATTTGACACCATAGAGACTAAGGTCTGAAATACATGTTCCATACTAATTTCCCACCAAAAGCCTTATTTCTAAGAGACAGATTTTGTAAGCCTGCTCCTCCAAAAAGTTTACTAGTGGAAAGTTTCTACAGAGAGACAAGGGGGATTTTTCCTTACATTAGTCATATTGGAAGACTATAGAAAATATCCGATGATCTTTTCAATTTGATTAACTACAGAGATGGATGCTTGGAGAACAAAAATATAATAGTTTGGGATAGCAAGAAGAACAATTTTGATTAATAAGATCCTACCGGATGAGGAAAGCCAGCAAGCTTTCCAGGCTGAAATTATGCTCTTAAGCCTGCTAATAACATTATCCCAAAAAGATGACTTCATTGGCACAAGGAAGAACAGTATACCAAGATAAGTAGATGGCAATCATCTATAGGGAAACCAAGAATGTTGGTGATTATCTGTTGGACTGTGTCTGGAGTGAAAAGCATGTAAACTTTGGATTTGAGAGGATTGATCACCTGACTAGAACTAGAAGTATATGTTTAATAATCATTTGATGCATTTGGCCTCTTGGATAGAGGACCTACCAAAGAGAAGTGTGTCATCGACAAAAAAGTTATGGGTGATGGATAAAGCTGAGTTAGGGATATTTATGCCCTTCCAGTTGGAGAGGGCATTTTGGGCTTGGATGGACCTACTAAGGGCTTCTGCCATGATGATAAAAAGAAAGGGGAAATTAGGTCCCCTTGGAAAACACCTTGGGTGGCATGAAAAAAAGTGGAGGGAATGCCATTAACAAGGACTGAAAATGAGGCAATAGATAAGCAGTTCTTGATCCACTTACACCAAGAGTCTGAGAAGCCAAACATAGCAAGGACTCTAAGCAAGAACGACCAGTTGACCTTCATCATGTCTAATTTTAGAATAAAGGAGGGAATTTGAGAGGACTCAATTGTATGAAGAACTACCAAAGCAACTAGTCCACCATTAGAAGTATCCCTACCAGGGACAAATCCTCCTTGCTATAGAGAGATTAAACCAGGAATGAGTAGCTTGAGCCTGAGGTAAATAGATTTCATAATGATCTTGTATACATAGTTGCAAAGAGATATGGGCCTAAAATATGCAAATGTTTGAGGAGATTTACATTTGGGGATTAAATTAATATTAGTTCTGTTAAACTCCTTGAGGATATATCCCCCCTTGTGGGATTCTTCTACGGCCATAAGAAGATCAAAGCTAATAACATCCTAGCATTTTTGAAAAAAAACCATAGTGAATCCATCTGGGCTAGGAGTTTTATCTGGGGCCATAGAGAAGACAACAAAATTAAGCTCCTTAATAGTAAAAGGTCTCATTAAATTGATATTCTCTTGATGAGACACAATAGATGGGATATGATGAAGAAGAGAATCCATGTCATGGTTATTCTCATTTTGGTGAAGGACAGGAGCAAGTAGATTTTTGAAGAAGTAGACTCCCTCATTGCTAATTTGTTGCTGGGAAAATAGGACACTCCCTGACGATGCACTTTTAATAGAGAAGATGGACGAGGCTTCTATCCTAATCTTGGCAGAAGCATGAAAGAATTTAGTGTTCCTATCACCCGCTTTCAACCAAAGTTCTCTAGATTTTTGTCACCAGTAGATTTCTTCTCTTGAGAAAAGGGTAGCCCAATAGTTTTTGAGAGATTTTTTCTTCTCTGCTAGCTCCTCATTAAGGCCATGCTTGATAATATGGTCCAATATAGGGCTGAGATCATGTTCTACCCTAGACTTCTCATAGAAGATATTCTTAAAGACTTCCTTATTCCAGGTAATGATTTTGGATTTCACAAACTTAAGTTTATTAGAGAATTGAAACATTTTGGTGCCTTTATGGAAAGGTGCACTAACCCACCACTCCCACATGAGAGAAAGAAAATGGGGATGAGTAAACCACATGCTTTCAAATTTGAAGGAGGGGCTTTTTTTTTATTGGGAAAAGTATTGATATCCAACGATATGGGGAAGTGATCAGACTTTGATGAGGAAAGGATATCAAAGGAGAGAGAGAGGTCCAACAACTTGAAGTTAGAGGAGATGAGAAATCTATCCAGTCTAGATAAAATGGGAGAGTTAGATCTACAGTTAGTCTAGGTATAAATCCCACTCAAGGAAGGCATATCACACAAAGCATTACTCTAAATGAAAGAAGAGAACTCATCTACCACCCTTTGTGCAGTAGGATTCCCACCAATTTTTTCATCAAGAGAAGAGATGGCATTGAAGTCTCCACCTAGGATACAAGGGAGTTCATCAAGCTTACCTATTTGATTAGAGAGAGATTCCCAAAGCAAGAGCTTGTCATGAGGGGCAGCCGGGCCATAGACATTAAAAAGATGGAAATGAACATCAAAACTGGAAGCTTTGATGAGTAGCCAATTAGGATTGACAACCAATAGGTTGCCTTGAATATATGGGACACAAAATGAATCCCAAGAAGACCATTTCAGAATAATCTTATCATACGAGTCTTGGGAAAGCTTAGACTCTTGAATAAGAATGATGTTTGCTTTAGAAGAATCAATAAATTTTTTAATTCTTCTTCTCTTGTCAAGGGAATTTAAGCCCCTGACATTCCATGAAATGATCTTCATTGGGGGCCAACAGAGCGTGTTGCTCTCCTGGTTCTAATAATGGGTGAAAAGGAGTCCAACAAAGTTGATTGAATAACAACATTAATTTCTTCTTTGACTTTAGAAGCTAAGGGCTTCCTACCCCTCTTCCTGGGCCTGTTAGTAACCAGGATAGGAGCAACAGGCAAGGGGGCAAGGGCACTGACAAAATTGGCTAAAGATAGAGCCTGTGAGTAATCAAACTTTTTAGAAGTAGGGGGTGAACTGAGATCTATAGAAACACTAAACTGGGCTCCTTCTACAGGAGGGGGACTAAAATCAACAGGAGAACTCAAAAAAAATCCTTCTTCAACAACAATTTCATCAATAATTTGAGTCGCCATCAAGATAAGGATGTTATTAGACATCAACTGAATCTCCTGATCAGAGATGGGAGTTGATGAGGAACATGGAACAGGAACAAAGGGAAGGCTATTGAAGATTAAATTCTGCATAATAACTTTATCTTCTAGGGGAGGTGAAGGGAGAGGGAGACATAATAATGGGCGATCAACCCAATTAGAAGGAGAGATAGTCAACCAAGGAATATGCGAAGGTAATGGTGCTGTAGAATCCATAATAAGAGAGGGGAGGGCTAAAGATAAACTTGGAGCCATACAGAGAGAGACTGGCATACTGAGGGTGCAAGAGGAGGAATCCGTATTCAAATTATTCTTCCATGAATATTATATAATGATACTTTATCTCCCACAACTAATATGTATCCATTGTTTTTTACTAAAGGAAAACTGGTTTTATAGGTACCAGGAACCCAAGTCTTGACAAATCAACAACAAAAAGTATCAACCATTAAACAATAACTAACAAACACTACTAAACAACAAAATGACCCAAAAAAAAAGGGAAACTAAGCCTCAACACCAATTACATACTTTTTACTAGACTTTCATTTTTCTGAATTATTTTAGCATTAATTATATGAAGCTTCCTAACAATACTATCAAAAAAGGTGATCCCCTTATCCATACTTCTTAATCTGGTAGTAGGACTAGACATGCATCCTTCTCTATCTTCTCTGTAGCATCCTTGTTGGAGATTTTAGAAAATTAAGTCTACAAACAAATATTAATTCCTCAAAATCTAATAAGCTATTACATTTACATGGATTTATAAAACCTTCTAACTTTAAACTACCCAAGAACTAACCAACAGCTAACATCTAACCAACAACTAATCCTATGTTAAGCACTATTTTCTAACATTAGTGCTAACATAGAAAACTTTATGACTGTCCCCTTTAATTAAAAAAGCTTGTTGGATGTCTGTTTCAAAAGATAATGCATCCAATTATGAAATTCCCTTGTTATTTTCACATGAAAAATTCTCTTGTTAGTTTTACATGAAACAAAAATTAGCGAAGACTTATCATGTGAGAAGTTGATCTGAATGCTTTCATCACCGATCGTGGTGGATCTAGGTCAATTTTCTTATACCATTTTATTTTTATAGAAGGAGGCTATGGCAATCACAAAGGTTACGATTCAAAAATGTGGGGTCATGTGTGATAAGGTGTGTAACAAATTATTGCAAGACATTGAAGTCTTCGGCCCACAATCACCATTCCTTATCAATAACTGCAAATAACTAAGATCACTAGCCAATAAAAATGAGGGTAACAAATGGTACATCACATTGGCCAAAGTATCAACCATTTGGACTTCTATGATTGAAATGAAATCTATAGAAATGGATAAAAAATGGGTGCTATTACGATGTCACGATAGAATGAGAATACATTCCCTTCTTAGACTTGCTTGCCATAGCTAGACGGTTGGATTCCTCCAATGCCCATCTTTTTGCTACTGTGCTCTTACACAAAGCATCAATACAATGCATACACCATTCTTTTTTCCAACAACATGAGCTTCCTTTTTTTAGCATGTGCAAAAATTTTTATGGCTTCATTGTCTTTCCCCTGGCCTCTGTATTGTTTTTAAGGACTCTGGCATCTATCCTTGGTTCAAAAATTAAAAAATGTAGCCGTTGGTGTGAAAACCCTTTGTTTTGCCCAGGCCCTGTTCTAATTTCAAGTTACCTTTATTCTAGCCACTTTAAGTCCTAATCTTCATGTGCTGATTAAAGTCCTTTAAGTTGTTCGACGGTTAGGTTTTCATGTCAGGCAGGGTCCCTTTTAATTTTTCCTAAGTTTCTCCCCCCCGCGGCTTTTAATTTTCTTATAGTCCCCTGCGCCTGAAATTTTTCGCAAAGGCCTAAGTCCTGTGTTTAATTTTTCCTATGTTCTGGCTTAATATTTTCCTAGGCCCAACTCTGACAACATCTACATCCGACGGTTGTCCTTAAAGCGCAAGGGTTTTGTCAGAGGTATGCGAAGCTGCGCCCGCTATGGATTTTATTGTATGACGTAACCTTTCCTTTTGGCGGGTCCATCTACCAGGTGTGCTAATATGGCAAGCTATGATTGGTCCACGTTGTGTGAGCTAGAAATGTTGTCAGGCGGGCCCGATATCTCAATTAGAGGTTTCAAGATTGCGGTTGGCGTGTAAGCACATAGAATCTTTTGAGGTTTTCAGATCTTGCACCAGCCGTCTGATCTTCCAGGTGGCTTAATGTTCTCAGTGGGGCCATTTGCCAGGTGGTGCAGGATTGTTCAAATTTTATTGGTCAACATGGATGGTGCAGCAAGGTGGGGTCATTGTTAGAGAGATCTATGATGAGGACATAATCTACGGTCAGTGTAAGTTCGCATGAGTTTTGTCAGAGCCATGAGATCTTACGCCCGCTGTCCATTTTTTAAGGCTTAAAGTGGGTGGGTCCTGTGTTAGTGATGACTGAGTGGCAACAATGAATGACATGATGACAAGTGGCATAAAGTGGGCCCAAGTGGGGCTAAGGTCTTAGCGCTCTGGATTAATAAGGTTAGCAGCCCGACAAATATCTAATGGGTTTCGCTCATTCGCAAAAAAGCATGGCGATGTTCCAAGTTAAGTGGCGATTTAGCAAACACTTGTTCATGTAATCGCTAAATTTTCTAGCGGTAAGATAAATCTTTCTGCAAACTGGCGAAAAGCCTTTTGTCGCCAATTCGCCAGATATAACCGGGATAAGTTTATATTCCTTTGGTCGCCTATTCGCAGGGTTAAATGGTGAGTTAATATTTCACTTCACGAATGGGATTTGCCTTGTCGCATGGTCGCTGAGTGTTAACCTGAGGGTGGTAGTTGAGTTAAGGACATGAAGACCGCAAAAAGGGATGATCTAACGACTATGACTTAAAGTTGATCCAGATTTGAATATAAGCCACCGATTTGCTGCTGGCACCATGGAAGTAGCCGTTTATTTTCAAATTTGAATTTTTGAGGGTTTCTTAGTGACATGAAGTACCAGAATTTGTGGTTTTAATAGCTGATTTCGATTGGTTTGGTGGCGCTTGCTATTGCAGTGTGGTCCAAGGTGTTCTAGATCATCTGTAGGGGTCTATATTGTGTGGTTTTGTGCTCGAGGCGTGTTGCAAGTGATTGAAAGGGTTGACAATTTTGAGTTTTCATGATTTGTAGTACTTTCCCTGAGATCTATCATGAGTGCAAATCTTCCTCAGGCATGGCCGACTGGTTTTCTTCCCTTGCAATAAATTTTGTGACCATTTTCAGTGGGTTTAGTAGGTGAAACCCAAACCCTAGTCACCCGAAGCTTGATGCATCCTTTTGAGGATCCCGAGGTGACTAGTGGTGGTATAAGTTGTAGAATTTTTATCTTAGTGTGGGTTCCAAAACTTTCTTTGGTCCCTGGTTGTTGTTGATGGTATTATACTGAGTAAAGAGAGCCTTGATTTTGGGTCTGTTTCTTTGGCATTTTGTTGTCTGATAATGTATTGATTTTGCAAGTCTTAATGAGAATATAGTTGAATTCCAATCTTAAAGTGGTGTATGTCTTTTTGTTTTGTTCTTGAGCTCATATATGTTAACTTCACAAAGTGGGTTAGTATATGGTAAACAAAGAGTATTTTGAGATTATCTTTGAGTTCCTAACAAAGTTAGGATTAAAGTCTTTCAGATAATTTTAGTGAGTTCATGGCTTGATAAAAATTTGATGTCATGGTATGTGAGTGAGAGGGATGATAGGCAAAGAAATTATCCTGAATTCAAGTGTGTTTGAGTTAGGGTCTTTGGCTGATGTATGCTATTAGTTGACTTTATGCCCTGGTTAAGGCATTGATCTATTCTTTGGAGGCAGTCCATCATCTTCAAACACACACACAAATTCAAATGATCAAATCTTTAAATTAGTTAGTAAAGAGTATATTGGTATAACATTTAGTGATTCCTTTCAAGAAGTGAATCAAGGGTACACCCACCTGAGCATTAAGGCTTGAAGTGTAGGAGGATCTCTTCTGATCCTTGTTAATTGGACCTCTTTCTTGTAGACTTTGGAGTGGTGATAGATAAAAGTTATATTAAAGTTATCCATCAAAGTATAAATCTACAAGTTGAAGATCAAAGGGAACAACCAACAAAATGGCAACTCTGCTGGGGAGAGAAAAAATGAAGGAGTATATCTATTAGGATCTTTGGTTGGGCCTATATTGTAATATTCAAAATCTTTTGTTGACTAGATTGATTTACCCATCCGAGTCCCCAACAAAATGGTGACTCTGCTGGGGAGAGTCTAGAGATAAAGGTTGTTAAGTGCACTCTTATTTTCCTATTATATTTAGTTTAAAGATTTCCCATCTAGGTGGGTGGCAACTTGAGAGGTTAGAACTAGTGTCATACTATAAATCATGGACAAGAGGAGGAATACTAGGTCCTTTGTCAGAAAGAATCCAGAGGCCACTCTAGAACAATTGCCTAGACAGGAGAAGAAGAGTTGGATTAAAAGGAATGGTGAGTCTACTAGTGCTCCCATGAGAGAACAAAGGAATACCAGAGGAAGAGCACCACATGTTTCCTCAAGTGAGGAAGGTTCACAAGATAGAGTTTCTAGATCAGATGGTGGTCGCTCTGAGGATAGATTTTATGATACCCCAGAGGCTGTATTTCAGGACAAGGGTCCATTTCCTACAGGTCAGGATGAACAAGCTAGAGAGATGGGTTTGGAGATTGATTTAGATCTTGATGAAGATAATTTCAGAAGAGAGCCCATGAGACCATGGCAAGTCCACTTCCCATATCAAAATCTTAGTGATATGAATGTGTCATCAGGTTCTGATGACATTATGGTAGATCCTGATGATTTGAATACACTAAGGTTGCAGTTGGTAGAGTAGGATGCCATACATAAGAGCTTACAAGAGGAGAGAGAGGCTGAAAAGGTGAATACTCTAATAGAAAGATAGTCTCTCCCTAGAAAGATTAATGAAATGAAGGAGAGAAACAAGATGCTTTCTTCTGCTCCTAAGACTTTACAACATGATGTCTTTGGTGATCTTGAGGCTTTGAGGAGTGAGAAAGAGCACTTACTGCAAGATCATGAATTTGATTAGGAGGGCCCTATGGTTAGACAAGTGCAAAGTTATGTTCCTTTTCCTAAAGATAAAGATGGACATGAGATCACTAGGCCTGCTGTTGCCACTGGTGAGAAAGGAAAATAGAAGATGGTGGGACATCAAACAAGTAGATCATTGACAATACTAGGGGCCCCACCATCCAATTCAAATAAGGACACAGAGATAGAAAGAAGAAGAAAATAAGATGAGGACCTTGCAAGAGAATTAGAGAGGGCTGAAATTGAAGCCTCTATTGCAAAAAAGAGAAGAAAGATCCATTTCTTGAGGGCTTCATCAACTAATGCTCTTGGTCCATCTGCTACTGAACTAGGTATGCCATTTATGACTACTGCTATTCCACTTAGTAATGCTACTAGTTCAATTCCTTCTTCATCTGCTAGGATAGGTGCTAATCCTAGGCAGCAATCAAATGCACAAGTAGATGGGAATGTAAGTGCAAAAGGTTAATCCTAGGGTTAACACTAGTTCAAGTTTTCAAAGAAGACCTATGCAATTAGAAGGCTATAGGAAAATTAGTTTTGATGGAATTCCTGGTTACCCAAATGCTTTTCCAAATGATATAAGAGATAAGGTACCTAAGTTTGCTGGTAATAATGCTATTAGTTGTGAGGAGCATCTTAGGTTATTTGTTGATATGCTTAATTATTATGAGGTAGAGCATGAGGATGTAGTCATGAAATTGTTTGTTCAATCTCTAATGGAGGATGCTAGAGATTGGTTTAAGAGACTTATTGATAAATGTATTGATACTTGAGATTCTTTTGAGAGATGTTTTAAAGAGCAGTACGGTGATAGGCCTAATGCTAGCTTCATGTTGAATGAATTCAATACCATAAGGAAAAATTAGAATGAGTCTGTAGCTGAATTCAACATGAGATTTCAGAAGGCTATGCATAAGTTGTTGTAAGTTATGCGGTTAGATGACAATGTCTATCTAACTACATACTTCAATGCATTTGATGGAAAGATGGGATACTTGTTGAGGGACAAAGAATCAAGAACTCTTAGAGATGCTTTTAGGATTTCTATCAATATTGAGAATAATATGAAGATATTAGGGAAGTTGGGTGGAAAGAGAGATGATCCAAAGTTGTTTGGGGACAAGAAATACAAAAAGGAAAGTGATAAGAGTGTTGGAACTAGGAGGCAAGAAGAAGATAAATTGGATAAGGTGCTCAATGCATTGAAAGACTTGAAGGCAACTACAAATAGGAACATCAGTGCTCCTACCAATGAAAGGCCTCAGTTCAACAACAATTTCAATAAGCAGAATAAATTGCAGAACTACCCCTACAACACCCCATGGAAGGATGGAAAGCCTATTGTCCATGCTACAAGAAATAACAATGATAGAGGTGTCCCTAACCCTCTACAAAAAGCTTCAATAAATGTCATGGAGGACATACCTTGGTGTGTTTCATGCCAGCCCCCTTATTCTACAGAGCATTGTGTGGTTGCACATTCTATGGCTGCAAATCAAGATTGTGGCAATGAGGAGATAGATCAAGAAGAAGATCAAGATGATGTTGGATGCAACATGTCTACTTCATATCTAGGATATGAAGATGATTTTGATTTTGATGAAGAGGCAGATATAAATGTGAAGAGACATAATCAGGCCCTTTTTCATGAAGAGGTTTTTTCTAATGGTGAAGACATTGATAAAAAGACATGTAACATGAACTCTTCTTCTGAGCCAGTAAATTTAAGAAGACCTTCTAGAGAAGAGATGGATAGGATTACTATAGAAATGATTGCCCAAGTGCAAACTAGAGGCATGGTGGCAAGGAATACAAATGAGAAAGCTGTAGGAATGTTAATAAAGAGTACCAACTCCAGAGAGCCTAATGAGAACAAATCAAAAGGTGATCACATGGTGAAATTCAAGAATATAAAAGGTAAGAATTGTGAGCCTAAGGGAGTTGGAGTTGAAAAAATTTCTAATGAGATTGAGAAGCTAGTTAACACAATGGCTAAGGTTGAAAAAATGAGGGTGGCCAATACACCTAATGTATCAGATAAACAAAAGGATATCAAGTCCGTGTAGATTGAGATTCCTTCCTTTGCTCCTATTGATATGTTATCTGTATTGTCCCAAATTACAGTTAAGGTTCCATTGTCAAAATTGTTGAGGATCCCTGAACACAAAGATAGAGCTATTGCATGGGTAGATAATGTTCATAACAATGATGTTGCATGCAATGGATCTCAAGATAAAGCTTTGAAAAGTGTTGCTACTCATGAAATTGTATCTCAAATTCCCCCTATATATTTGGACAGTTCTGTCAATGCCAGCCTTGAAAACATTGATCCATTCTTTTTAAGTGTTCTTGTGAATGGAATGAAACTAAGAAATTGTATGATTGATAGTGGTGCCTCTAATACTATTATGCCTTTTAAAATCATGGAGAAGTTGGGTCTTAAAGTTGATACAGTTCAAGGCAGATGTTGTGTAATGGATCAGAGGGAGGTACCAATTATTGGGACTATCAATGCAATGCCATATAGGCTAGCAGCATATCCAAAGAAAGAGTTAACAATGAGTGTTTTGGTGGTGGACATCCCTCCTCATTATGGGATGCTACTATCTAGAAGGTGGAGTGCTGCCATGGGTGGAAGTTTACAATGTGATTTGTCCTATGCCACTTTCAAGATTGATGACCAGTTTGTCAAGATTGATCGAGAGCCAAGAGTATAACACATGATTGAAAGGAATATTGATAATGAGATTACATGTTTTGTGGATACTGATATTAATTCTTTTAGGGCAGAAATCCCTGTATTTAAAAATGAACCTATTTTGTCACCTATCTTTGTTGAGGTAAGTGTTAATTCTATGAAGGGTGATTTGTGGGTAATGTACTTTGATGGTGCAAATTGTAAAGATGGAGTAGGAGCAGGTATTCTACTTATTTCTTCTAATGGAAATACCTACAAATTTTCTTTCACATGGAATTTCTTTTGTACAAACAATATAGCAGAATATGAGGCATTGTTGTTAGGACTGAGGTTGGCACAAAAGCATGGTATTAAATGCATAAGTGTTGTTGGTGATTCTGAGTTGGTGGTGTCCCAAGTCAGGTCAGTATATGCTTCCAAGAACAAGAAGTTGAAACAATATAGGAATGCAGTTTGGGATTTGATTGAATGTTTTGATGCCTTCAATATTGAGTGGAAGGATAGGAGTAAAAATAAGATGGCTGACTTGTTAGCCAATATTGCAATCAATCCCAATGATATTACCTTTGCTGGTATTTCTAAAGTTGAAATTCAGACTAGGCCTAGTATACCAGACAACATTGAAAATTGGCAAGTTTTTGATGATGATAATGATATCTTGAAGTTTATGAGTTGTGAAGATCAGTATCATGGTCAAGAATTTGATTGTTCAGCCTGGGTTGAGTCAGTAGAAGGAAAGGAGGTTGTCTTAGGCAATGAGGTCATTTAGCTCAGAACTAACAAGGTGCCCAAGGGGCTTGTTGTTTTGGAGACTGTCTTTGATAACCAGGATAGAGTTCAAAAGAATATCAAAAGACAAGGTCATGCTGATCTAGAGGAGATAAATCTTGGAACACATGATGCACCTAAGAAAGTATACATTGGTAGAGATATATCTCAAAAGGTAAAGAAATCTTTGATTGAATTGTTGAGAAAATTTAGGCATGTTTTTGCATGGTCATATGATGGCCTAAAGGTTTATAGAGAATACTTGTTTCAACATATTATTCCATTGAAAGAAGATGCTAAACCTTTCCGGCAAAAGCAAAGGCCTATAAATCCTACTTTGGCACCCAAGATGCAAGAAGAGTTAATGAAGCTGAGAGATGCTGGAATTATCAAACCTATAAGGTACTCTTCTTGGGTGTCAAATCTTTTTCCTATGAGAAAGAGGAATGGTGACATCAAGCTTTGTGTGGACTTTAGGAATTTGAACATCAGCTCATTAAAGGATAACTATTGTTTGCCCAATATGGAAGCTATGTTGCAGAGAGTGACTAGATTAGAATTGATGTCTATGATGGATGGTTTCTCTGGTTACAATCAAGTGATTGTTAAAGAATCAGAACAATTCAAGATAACCTTCACTACACCTTGGGGGACATATGTTTATGTGAGAATGCCTTTTGGTCTCACAAATGCCGGTGCTACTTTTCAGAGGGCAATGGATGTCATCTTTTCAGATTTCATAAATGATTTCCTTATTGTATATCAAGATGATTTAACTTCCTATTCCAAGAGGGAAGAAGACCATTGTACTCATTTAGAGAAAATATTTATGAGGGCTTTGGAATTTGGCATTTCATTAAATCCAAGGAAATATGCTTTTGGTGTCATTGAAGGTAAGTTTCTTGGCCACTTAGTTGGGAAGCAAGGAGTGAGAATTGACCTTGAGAGGGTAGTAGCTATTGATAAAATTTAGAGGCCAAAGAATGTTAAAGGGATTTAGTCCTTCTTTGGTCAGGTCAATTTCTTAAGGAGGTTTGTAACAAACTTTGCTAAGGTCACTAGACCTATTTCTAAGATGTTAAAAAGGGGATCTGCAATCAATTGGGAGGGTGATCCTGATGAGGCTTTCAAAAATATCAAGTAGGCTATCAAAGATGCACTAGTGCTTAAGGCACCTGATTATAGTATCCCAATGCATATCTTTTCCTTTGCATCTTTTCACACTATTGCTGATGTTTTGTTACAAAATAATAAGGATGGTTTTGAGCAGCCTATTGCATTTTTCAGTAAATCTTTGCATGCTGCTGAATTTAAATATGACATAAATGAAAAACAAGCATATGCACTTGTGAAGGCAATCAAGGCTTTTAGATGTTACTTGATGGGGGTAGTTGTGATTGCTTTTGCGCCAAGTGTAGCTGTGAAGGATATTTTCTCGTAGTAAGAGGTGTCTAGAAGAAGATGCAGATGGATCAATAGGATTCAAGAATTCAATGTTGACATCCAAATTACTAAATTGGTTAGAGGACAAGGATTGGCAAAATTGATGGCCCAATCCAATCTTGATGCTAATCAAGTAAATCATTCTGAAATTGATTATACATGTGATATGGATGATTGTATCTGGTATTAGGATATTATCTATTACTTGAGAAATATGAAATGCCCAGCAGGAATGAATGATAATCAGAAAAGGACATTGAGATTACAGGCCATCAAGTATGTAATTGTGAAATGTAAATTGTATAGAAGGAATTTAGATTGTATACTTTTGAAATGTGTAGATGAGAATCAAGCTAACAAATTGTTGAGAGAAATGCATGAGAGAGTTTGTGGTGGGCATTATATGGGTAAAACAACTGCTCATAAAATCTTGAGAGTAGGATTCTGGTTGCCCACAATCTTCAAGGATGCAGAACAATTGGTAAGGAGGTGTGATGCTTGTCAAAGGTTCTTTGGTAAGCTTAAATTTTTAGGTAATGTGCCATTAAAACCAGTAGAAGTATAGGCTCCTTTCCAACAATGGGGAATTGATTTCATAGGGGAGATACCAAACAAGTCTAGTGGAGGACACTCATGGATCTTAATTGCCACTGATTACTTTACAAAGTGGGTAGAAGCTATACCTACAAGAAATGCAACTAGTAAGGTGGTAATTGATTTTCTATTGAATAAAATTGTTTCAAGGTTTGGTTTCCCTGAGAGAATAGTAAGTGGTAATGCCATGTGATTCAGGTCTGCTGAATACAAGGAATTCTACAAAAGTTTGGGAATTCAGATTTCTAATTCCTCACCTTACCATCCACAAGGAAATGGACAGGTAGAATCTACTAATAAGAGTTTGATTAAAATCCTAAGGAGGATTCTTGAAAAGAATAAAAAAGCATGGAATTCAAAGCTGCCATTAGCTCTATGGGCTGATAGGGTAACTGTGAAGAGGGCAATTGGCTGTGCACCATTTGACCTAGTATATGGAATACATGCAAGAATGCCTTAGAATAATTTGTTGGAAATGTACAAATTTGTTCAATTATATGATGATGACATAGATGATGAGATGAAACTTAGAATTGAGGACCTCATTAGGTTGGATGAGACTAGAAGAGAGTCAGTTGCAAGAAATGCCAAATTACAGTTGTAGGTTAAGAATTTGTATGACAAGAAGACTGTTGACAGGAAGTTTGAACCTGGTGATTTGGTGTTAATTTGGAATGCCAGACTAGAGGATAAAGGAAAACATGGTAAGTTTGATCCCATCTAGCTAGGGAAATATCTAATTCATGAGAAATGGGGCCAAGATTCATACATTGTGAAAGAATTAAATGGTGAAGTTCAGGAATTGCTAGTTCATGGACAATTCTTGAAGAAATACTTCAATTGAAGGTATCTTTTTCCATGAATAGTAGTTAGGTCTGTACATCCTATAAATTCTGTAAATAAGTTGCTTTCCCCTACCCTTTTGTGCCCTGGTCTATAGGGTTTTTGGTCCTATTGCTCTTTGTTGTTAGTCTTTTCCAGTGGGATGGTCTGCTTTAAACCAGTGATTCTAGATCCTTGCTATGCCTGCAGGAGGCATACATCTCCAGACAGAGCCACTGTTAGCACGTGCAAAAAATTTTATGGCTTCATTGTCTTTCCCCTGGCCTCTGTATTGTGTTTCAGGACTTTGGCATCTATCCTTGGTTCAAAAATTCAAAAATATAGCCGTTGGTGTGAAAACCCTTTGTTTTGCCCAGGCTCTGTTCTAATTTCAAGTTACCTTTATTCTAGCCACTTAAAGTCCTAATCTGCATGTGCTGATTAAAGTCCTTTAAGCTATTCGATGGTTAGGTTTTCATGTTAGGTGGGGTCCCTTTTAATTTTTCCTAAGTTTCTCCCCTCGGTGGCTTTTAATTTTCCTATAGTCCCCTGTGCCTGAAATTTTTCCCAAAGGCCTAAGTCCTGCATTTAATTTTTCCTATGTTCTGGCTTAATATTTTCCTAGGCCTGAATCTGACAGCATCTACATCCGATGGTTGTCGTTAAAGCGCAAGGGTTTTGTCAGAGGTATGCGAAGCTGGACCTGTCATGGATTTTATTGTATGACGTAACCTTTCCTTTTGGCGGGTCCATCTGCCAGGTGTGCTGATATGGTAAGCTGTGATTGGTCCATGTTGTGTGAGTTGGACGTGTTTTCAGGTGGGCCCAGTATCTCAATCAGAGGTTTCAAGATTGACGGTTGGTGTGTAAGCGCATAGAATCTTTTGAGCTTTTCAAATCTTGCGCCAGCCGTCCGATCTTCTAGGCAGCTTAATGTTCTCACTGGGGCCATTTGCCAGGTGGTGTAGGATTGTTCAAATGTTATTGGTCGACATGGATGATGTGGTAAGGTGGGGTCATTGTCAGAGAGATCTATGATGAGGACATAATCTATAGTGAGCGTAAGTTCTCATGAGTTTTGTCAGAGCCATGAGATCTTACACCCGCCGTCTATTTTCGAATGCTTAAAGCAGGTGGGTCCTGTGTCAGTGATGACCGAGTGGTAGCAATGAATGACATTATGACAAGTGGCATAAAGCAGGCCCAGGTGGGGTCTAAGGTCTTAGCAGTCTGTATAAATAAGGTTAGCAGCCCGACAAATATCTAATGGGTTTCGCTCATTCGTGGAAAAGGATGGCAGTGTTTCAAGTTGACTAGCGATTCAGCGAACACTTGTTTGCATAATCACTAAAGTTTCTAGTAGTAAGATAAATCTTTCTACGAATTGGTGAAAATCCTTTTGTTGCCAATTCGCTAGATATAACCGGGATAAGTTTATATTCCTTTGGTCGCTTGTTCGTGGGGTTAAATGGTGAGTTAATATTTCACTTCACGAATGGGATTTGCCTTGTTGCATGGTCGCTAAGTGTTAACCTGAGGGTGGCACTTGAGTTAAGGACATGAAGACCGCAAAAAGGGATGATCTAATGGCTGTGACTTAAAGTTTGATCTAGATTTGAATATAAGCCGCTGATTTGCTGCTGGCGCCATGGAAGTAGCTGTTTGTTTTCAAATTTGAATTTTTGAGGGTTTCTCAGTGATAGGAAGTACCATAATTTATGGTTTTAACAGCTGATTTTGATTGGTTTAGTGGTGCTTTCTATTGCAGTGTGGTCCAGGGTGTTCCATGATCGTCTGCAGGGGTTTGTACCATGTAGTTTTGTGCTTGAGGTATGTTGCAGGTGACTGAAAGGGTTGACAATTTCAAATTTTCATGATTTGCAGTACTTTCCCTGAGATCTATCATGAGTGCAAATCTTCCTCAGGCATGGCCAACTAGTTTTCTTCCCTTGCAATAAATTTTGTAACCATTTTTAGTGGGTTTAGTAGGTGAAACCCTAACCCTAGTCACCCGAAGCTTGATGCATCCTTTTGAGGATCCCAAGGTGACTAGTGGTGGTATAAGTTGCAAAATTTTTATCTTAGTGCGGGTTCCAAAACTTTCTTTGGTCCTTGGTTGTTGTTGATGGTATTATACTGAGTAAAGAGAGCCTGGATTTTGGGTTTGTTTCTTTGGCATTTTATTGTTTGATAATGTATTGATTCTGCAAGTCTTAATGAGAATATAGTTGAATTCCAATCTCAAAGTGGTGTATGTCTTTTTGTTTTGTTCTTGAGCTCATATATGTTAACTTCACAAAGTGGGTTAGTATATGGTAAACAAAGAGTATTTTGAGATTATCTTTGAGTTCCTAACAAAGTTAAGATTAAAGTATTTCAGGTAATTTCAGTGAGTTCATGGCTTGATAAGAATTTGATGTCATGGTATGTGAGTGAGAGGGATAATAGACAAAGCACTTATCCTGAATTCAAGTGTGTTTGAGTTAGGGTCTTCGGTTGATGTATGCTATTAGGTGACTTTATGCCCTAGTTAAGGCACTGATCTGTTCTTTGGAGGCAGTCCATCATCTTCAACCACACACACACAAATTCAAATGATCAAATCTTTAAATTAGTTAGTAAAGAGTCTATTGGTATAACATTTAGTGATTCCTTTCAAGAAGTGAATCAAGGGTACACCTACGTGAGCATTAAGGCTCGAAGTGTAGGAGGATCTCTTCTGATCCTTGTTAATTGGGCCTCTTCCTTGTAGACTTTGGAGTGGTGATAGAGCTAAGTTATATTAAAGTTATCCATCAAAGTATAAATTTGCAAGTTGAAGATCAAAGGGAACAACCAACACCTTCAATGTTTGTTAATACTATGTGAATAGATCGATTGCCGTCTTCTTTCATCCCTTGTTGCCACTTGTTCTTCCCAACCACTAGTGAGGTACAATTACCATCTAACTATCTTAACTACCACTATAAATGTCTTCAAATGATATTATTGAATTTATCCCAAGAGAATTATTTACATTATTGCATCATTAGTTTGTGTATGATGTCGATTTGATAATAAAAAAGATACAAGAGAATGGAGGTGGTGACCATGATATTATTGTGATTGGTGCTTCTTCTCTCCATCTCACCTATGTCTCGCAAGCTTCTAAAAGCACCAAATTTTACAATATATCCTGCAAAGCTACCACACACAAAACTCCAGAATGGCTCTATCACATAATCACACTTTTTGCCAAGGTGTCTAAAAAGACCCTAAAAAGGTTTAGATTCATACTTATGCACTAAGTCATGTTTTGTTGGTGCATTGACATGACATCAAATAATTATTTTCTTTCTAGATTTAAGTAATATATTTCATTTAATCATGGGTATCTATCATCAATATTAACAACTTAAAAGTCATAATTATTGACCTAATATTGTAAAAAATATTAGACATTAAACAAATAAATGCTATAAGAACTATTAGAACACACTCAACTACTAAATCCTTTCCCTACACAATATCATATCATATTTCTAAAAAATAATGTTAATATGCAATCATGCACCATTATTTCATCCAAAGAATGTGGTCCCAACCATGAATATGTTTCAAAAATCTGCCCACATGTATTATTAACTTTTAATTTTAATCTATAATCTTTTGATTAAATGTGCAT
The DNA here is from genome assembly GCA_027943335.1 of Chamaecyparis obtusa. Taxonomy (NCBI): domain Eukaryota; kingdom Viridiplantae; phylum Streptophyta; class Pinopsida; order Cupressales; family Cupressaceae; genus Chamaecyparis; species Chamaecyparis obtusa. Next base: position 2,180,284 of record BSBK01000039.1, read on the forward strand.
TCAGTATGGTTTACAGACGCGTCATTTTACGCAAACAGACATGCTAGTTTTGCATGTCGATGCTCAGAAGAACTGTGCCCTAATTTAATCTCTTCTAGACGAACATATTCGTCCACATCTATTTAAGTAGTTTGAATCGATTAGGTAGAGAGTGTGAAATGCAGCTCAAATTCTGTAGATATCCTCATCTATAGTTGGCATTGAGGGATTTGTCAGCTGACGTCTCAGAATGGGTATAATGGATTCATCATTCATTCATCCATTCCTCAAACGTTGATGAGTTTACGTCAACATGCACTGCAAAGAAAGTTCCAAAATTTGAGCCTTTTTCTTTATTTATTAACAAGTTTTGTTATTTTTCACGGATCAGCTAGATTTTTGAATATTGGACTACAGTTCTGATCTCGTTATGGACTTTATTTCATTTCTTTACTTTGTTTTTTTGAATGGCTTTGTTTACCAAACTGAACCTTCCACTAGACGACAAGGTCTTGGGTGTGCTCCTGTGAACTTATCTGATTTCTTAGGGTTTATTATTATGGAGTGGGCCCACTACAATGTTCTTACTGGAATTTCCTTATACTAGATATTGGTATTTTATAGTCACATTATTATTTATTATTTTTGGGTTGTGTTTAGGATGTGCTAAGAACCTTGCAATTTAGGTACATCGAGTGAGTTCAGGTTTTAGTGTTGAACTAGGTGCATCAAGGGAGCCTAGGTTTTGGAGTCGAGCATGAGACCACTCAGGAGAAAACCCAAGGCATGAGCCAACTCCGCTACCATATAGATTATTTTATAGTCACATTATTGTAGTGTGGAGGCGACTTCTTATTATTTTAAAATCAAATTATTTAAATTATAATATGGTGTTCAAATCTTCTATTTTATTGTAATAAGAATTGTAATTCATATGGTGATGTGCTTGAGTATTGAGTTATAATTTTTTTAATTCAACTTGGAGATATTTTAAACATTTTATGTTACTTGAAGACATTGTATCTAGTGTATGTCTTTCTTTAGACTACTTTCTCTATGCTATTGTTGGTATGGGCATAAGTTCATACTATTGCTAAAGTGGGGGCTAAATGCAGTATTGCAAATTGTATCTCTTTACTTTTCACAACCAACTTTGACTCTTACTTTAGTGTGGTTTTCTTTAAATTATTTTAAGCCAATTTGTGCCTTATGTTACCCTATAATTAATCATTAAACCAACAACCTATTTGTCATTATATATTTATTTTGTGACTAAGCCCTATGTTTTGGATCTTGACATAGTGCAACCCATTTTCTAGTCCCTTTTTAAGTGGACAAGGATGCTTAGTGCCTTAGTCCCTTTAAAGGGCATTCAAATTCAAACATGTCTGAATGTTAAACTCTAAAATTTATGATTTATTATCAATCATTTTAATTGATCATTGGTTTTTAACCTACATTTACAAATACAAGTGCGAATGTTGAGCTCTGAAAACACATGTGAATATTGATATTTGAAATTATGCTAATATAGAAAATATGGAAATAAACTATGCTAGGAAAAATAAAGACAATACACAAGAAAGAGAATAGGACAAACTTCCAACCAAAGAGAGGTTGATGAATCCAACAAGATGCTTTACTTATTCTCCCTCAAATAAATCTTCATAGATAGAAATGAGGAAAATGGTTGTAGATTGTATAAGAGCTTGCCACAATCAAACCTTTGTTTTGGTGTTTCGACATCCATGGATAACCAAAAGGATAATTGGTGATAATTAAAATTAGACAATGATAGTGAATAACCAATGATAACAATATGATTAGAAAAATATGATATGATCAATGAAATACAAAATAGGAAGGCAATAGAGTCCCCTTCAAAACCACAAAGTGAGTAGCCTAGTGGAGTGAAGGCCAAGTGAAGGAGACAGTGAAGCTGTGAGTATGGATAGATCAAACATAAACTATACCAATACAATAATGGAATTGAATAATAAGTTGTAGAAGATAAAATTATGACACAAGAGAGCCACAAGTGATTGAAGAACTGAAATATAGTCAAGAGAGAAAAAAGAATCCAAATGAAGCTAAAACATGGGATTATAATACAAAATGGGCTGAATCTTGGCATCATTGGATAGTGGTAAAATACCTTACACTACAAGAGTGGCAGTCCTAATGTTGAGAATTAATCCTAGCTACCTCTATTTACCATGCTTCTATAGCTTTTACTTTCTTTTGTCACCTTCTGTCTTTTCACCTAAACTTATATTTTTTCATCCACTAAAATAGGATAGTTTTTAAATTAAAAATCCTTTAGTTATGATATCCTTAGAATATGTGTTAAGTAGAGTTTTAAACATATTTCTATGTTTTTAGTTTTTTTCTCCCATGGTTCTATATTCTAGGGATACAAATGGAGAGATATATAGTCATTTTTAGAGTGAAAATGTCTTAAAAATAGAGTAGAATAGTTTGAGAAAAATAAGGGGACAAAAAGGGAGTTTTCTATTGTTGTAGCAACAACAAAGGCTAGGAAAAATAGGGTTTATGTATTTTGGATTTTTATGTTTTGAGTAGTAGTTTTGATGAAGGGTGCTCCCCTTAATATCACAAGCACATAACAGAAATAGAGAAACAACAACAATAATATGCAAGAACAGAAAATTGGCTTCTTATTATCTCCACAAATGTGGAATTACAAACTTTCAGAATTACAATATGCAAAGCCACATGGGCATTCCCTTACAATATTTTGCAGGACAAAGCCTCGAATCAATACCTAGATCTACTACCCAAAACTGCCCTAGACAACACTATGAGCGTTCTTTATATAGGCAATTTCCACCGCCCGAGAACGTTCCAAAAATTTAGCTCTGAGGTCCGACCCAACTTAGAATTATTTTATTTTTCAATTTATTACATCAAAGTCAGCTCAAAATAACTTTTGAAATCCGAACATAAATTTTGAAGGAAAATTTTTTTCTGCCATTTCAGGTGGCCTGACTTCCGGAGACCATAAGTCATCACTAGTTGACCCGATTAGCTATTATAACCCCATTCTAAAAATGCCAAGAAGCGCTCTATAGGCTTGACCCATGCAAAATGCCCATCACCCAAATTTTCAACCTCATCCGGGGCCTCTAAAGCCTTCAAAACTGAGTTCAAAGTTTCTGTACCCTGCTGCCAATACCGAAAATCTTCAATATCTTCAAAACTACACCTGATCTAGCCATGAAACTTTGCTGGCAGGCTGATATGACTGAGATAAACCTCCATATGTAAAATTAGACATTCTGAGATTGTAAGACCAACTTACTAAAAATAGCAAGTTTCCATAAATAGCAACTCTGCACAAGATAGCCCTTATTGAATACAAAAACAAAAATATTTTTGGGTGATGCAAGATTGCTCTTACACCCAGGATGCTCCTGCATCAGACACCCGGGGTAATTTGAGAAGTGACCCTGTCACGACTCAGGTGTGTAGAGGAAAACCAAGATGGTTAACCTCCTCCTTTGTTAGCCATGATGAATCTTCAACAGGTCATCCTTTCCATTTGACCAAATACTCTTCATAAGTCCTATTCCTTGTGCTTCTGCCAATACGACTGTCCAGTATGTCTTCAATCTCCTAGATATCTGAACTGGTTGCTGGAATACTCCACTATGCTGCTGCAACCTCATCTTCAACACCTCCTTCATGATACTCTATCAAATCTGAAATGTTAAACACTGGTGAAATATTCAGCTCAGTAGGCAATCCTACCTCATATGCATTTTCTGAATCATGCTTCTTCAGTATCTTACATGGTCCAAACTTCCTCATTTTCAGCTTGTTATATGTACCAACTGGAAACCGCTCCTTCCGCAAATGAACCATGACTTCATCCCCAACTTGAAATTCCTTATGCCTCCTTTTCTCATCTGCCTTAGTCTTATACTGCACATTCATCTTGGTAATATGCTTCCTCACCTCCTCATGGATGTTCTTCAAATGTTCTACAAAATCCTCAGCTTCAGCACTACTTATTTCTCCTTTATCTATCTTTCTCAAGTCAGATGCATTTCTTGGATTACTTCCATATACAATCTAGAATGGTGATTTACTAGTGCTCCTGTTGACAGAATTATTATATGCAAATTTTGCCTGTGGTAAAATCAAATCCCATCCTGTTGGCTTATCTCCAACCAAACATCTTAGCAAATTTCCCAAACTTCTATTCACCACCTCTGTCTGTCCATCAATCTGTGGATGATGTGATGAACTGAACTTCAAATCTGTCTTCAACTTCTTTCACAATGTACGCCAGAAATATCCAACAAACTTAGTGTCTCTATCTGAAACTATGGTCTTTGGCAAACCATGTAGTCTCACTACTTCTCTGAAAAACAATTCTGCTACATGAACAACATCATTAGTCTTTTTGTAAGGAATGAAATATGCCATCTTTGAAAATCTGTCAACTATTACAAAAATTGAATCATGTCCCCGCTCTGTCCTCGGTAAACCAAGAACAAAGTCCATACTGATATCCTCCCAAGGCTTCTTTGGTATAGGTAATGGCTGATACAACCCTATATTTTGCTTCACTCCTTTTGCCATCTGACATACTCTGCAACTCTGTACAAACTTCTTCACATCTTGCTGCAATTGTGGCCAATAATAATTCTCACCAACCAAAGCAAAGGTTTTATCATGACCAAAATGTCCAGCCAATCCTCCACTATGCTTCTCCTTAATGAGATTTTCCCTCATAGAACTTCGTGGAATGCACAACTGACTCCCTCTGAATAGCATATCATCTTGGATGATAAAATCCAGCCATTTCCTCCTGTCTAGAGTAACAGGTTCTGTACAAGCTTTCCAAGCTTCACCAAAATCAGGATACTCTAGGTACAAATTCTTGAGTTCCTTGAACCCAACCACTTCAATCTGCATTTCTGTCAGCAATAGTTGCCTTCTGCTAAGAGCATCTGCAACCCTGTTAGACTTTCCACTCTTGTGTTTCAAAACAAATGTATAACTCTGCAAAAACTCAACCCATTTCAAATGCCTCTGATTCAACTTTCTTTGACTATTCAAATATTGCAAAGCTTGATGATCAGTATACAAAACAAACTCCTTAGGAAGTAAATAATGTCTCCACTTCTTTAATGCCTGAACTATAGCATAAAATTCCTGATCATAAATAGAATACTTCCTCTTGGCATCATTTAACTTCTCACTAAAATAAGCAATAGGTTTACCTTCTTGGCTCATAACAGCTCCTATTGCAGTACCACTAGCATCACAATCTACTTGAAACACCTTATTAAAATTTGGAAGTGCTAAAACAGGTTGTTCTGTAACTTTTTGTTTCAACAATTGAAAACTCTTTTCTACCCCATTAGTCCACTCAAACTCTTTTCTATCCCCTCTCATTGTTTAAGTCAAGGGTCCACAAATACTGCTAAAATTTTTGTAAAAGCTAGCCAAACCATGAAAAGATCTTACCTGAATAGCACTCCTTGGAGTAGGCCATTCAAGGATAGTCTGTACCTTCTCTGGGTCCATTTTTAGACCTTCTGCTGAAACTACAAATCCCAAATACACTAACTCTTTCTTCAAAAAACTGCATTTCTTCAAATTAATCAACAATTTCTTAGCTCTCAACTTCTCAAACACCATACGAATATGCATCATGTGTTCCTCCAATGTCTTGCTCAAAATCAAAATATCATCTAGGTAAACAATGACAAACTTACCCAGAAATTCTTTCAGAACCTCGTTCATGAGCCGCATGAAAGTGCTCAGTGCATTGGTCAGCCCAAAAGGCATGACTAACCACTCATACAGTCCTTCCTTTGTCTTGAAAGCAGTCTTCCATTCATCTCCTTCTCTGATTTGAATCTGGTGATATCCACTCTTCAGATCTATCTTTGAGAAATACATAGCTCCACTCAAACAGTCCATAATATCATCCATTCATGGCAATGGAAACCTATACTTGATTGTGATCTTGTTTATTGCTCTGGAATCTGTACACATCGTCCATTCTCCATTCTTCTTTAGTGCTAATACTGCTGGTACAGCACAGGGACTTAGACTCTCTCGAATCAACCCCTTCTATAATAACTCATGTACTTGTCTGTTCAACTCTTCACTTTCTGCTGGTGTCATTATGTGTGCTACCTTGTTTGGAAAACTAGCTCCTGGAATCAAATCCATCTAATGACTGATTTTCCTTACCGGTGGTAATCCATCAGGTACATTATCAGATACAATATCCTGAAACTCATTCAACAAATCTGCAACCTCTATAGGTACATCCTCTACTTCCTCTTTACCAGCTTTTGGAGTTAAAGCAAAACACACATGCTCATGCCTCATACCATCTAGGAATTTTCTTCCATCAACAAAAGTTATTCTTGCATTACCACATACCTTTTCTCTAGTCTCTTTCAATGGCTTTAGCTTATGTCGCACTCCATCCTTTGTCAGGGAATAGGTATTTGCACGACCATCATGTACATCACATCTGTCAAACTACCACGGTCTACCCAACAACATATGACATGCATCCATAGATATTATATCACATAGTACCTCATCTTGGTACCCGCTGATTTTGAACTTTACCAGGCACTGTTCACTGACCATGACCTTGTGGTCATCCTGCACCCAAGCAATCTGATATGGATGTGAGTGTTTCTATCTCTTGAGCTTCAACTTTGTCACCATCTCTTCTGACACCAAATTGTCAGTGCTTCCACTATCGATAATCACATCATAGCATTTACCTTCCCACTTGCATCTAGTGCGAAACAAGCTCCTCCTTTGTTCAGGTTCATTCTCACCACTCAGCAGGACTCTTCTGTTAATTAGCGTTTCTCCTCTTTCAGCATCTTCAGAATTTGATGATCTAGCATCTTCATCTACATGTGCAACTCTGGCCTGGCCTTCATTTCTCCTGTCTATTCTGCCTTGGCACTGAGAACATTCAAATGCCCTATGACCTTCTTCTCCACTGTGAAAATATGTTCCATGGAAGCCTCCTCTTCTAGATCCTTGTCCTCTTCCTCTTCCTCTCCGATCTCTATTATTCTGATCTTGGAAATGATTGGAATTGTTTCCTCTCTGATTCTGGCTGCTACTGGCCTCATCCTTCTTTTTCGGATCTTCATTTCGGCCACCATATGACCGTCCACCAGATCTTCCACCACGACCTCTTCCATTTTGTCTACTCTCAAACTTTTTGTTCAGCTTTTCCTCTACTTTTAGGGCAAACTGGTATGCCTCCTCAATACTGTTCATTCGAACCAAATTCAACTCCTCTTGAATGCTTGGCCTTAACCCATTAAGGTATTGGAAAACTTTCTCCTTATCATCTTCTACATGGCCTATTCTGATGAGGAGTCGATAGAACTCCTCTGTATACTCCTGAACAGATCTTCCTGCTTGCTTCAAACTTTGCATTTTTTTTAGTAGGTCAAGCTCATAATCAACAGGAATGAACTATCGCTTTAATTTATCCACCATCCGATCCCATCTTGTGATTTTATCTTTCCCTCTTCTATTTCACTCCAATTGAATCTCTTGCCACTAGATCTTCGCATGACCTTTCAGTCTGGCCTTCACAAATTTGACCCTATCAGGATCCTCAACATCTTCATACTCAAAATATTCCTCACATTCATTGATCTAGTCGATCAATTCCTCTGGGTTAAGATTTCTAGAAAATGTAAGAACCTCAATCTTAGGTCTTTTCCCAATCTTTGAAATCGCTCAAAAAAGTCTTTCTTCCTCCTGATTCACAACTTCAGCTTCTCCTTCTTGATATTCTTCTTCGGCTTCATTCTTGCTTTCGTCTCTGACATTAAGATTCATTCCTCTGCGAATCTCTTCTTGCAATGCTCACACTTGTCTCTGCAGCTATCTAACCTCAGGTGTCACAACACTAGCTCTTCTGCCACGTTCTCTTCGTGGAGGCATTTTCACGATGCATGCTGAAACCCTAACCAGGGTCCTGGTGCAAACTACCTCATAGTCGGTGATCTATTTACACACTCAAGAACTCCTGCTCTGATACCACTTGATGAAGGGTGCTCCCCTTAATACCACAAGCACATTACAGAAATAGAGAAACAACAACAATAATATGCAAGAACATAAAATTGGCTTCTTATTATCTCCACAAATGTGGAATTACAAACTTTCAAAATTACAATATGCAAAGCCACATGGGCATTCCCTTACAATATTCTACAGGACAAAGCCTCGAATCAATACCTAGATCTACTACCCAGAACTGCCCTAGACAACACTACAGGCCTTCTTTATATAGGCAATTTCCACCGCCCGAGAAGGTTCCAGAAATTTAGCCCTAAGAGCCGACCCAACTTAGAATTATTTTATTTTTCAATTTATTACATCAAAGTCAGCTCAAAATAACTTTTGAAACCCGAACAAAAATTTTGAAGGAAAACTATTTTCTGCCATTTCAGGTGGCCTGACTTCCAGAGACCATAAGTCATCACCAGTTGACCCAATTGGCTATTATAACCCCATTCTGGAAATGCCACGAAGCGCTCTACAGGCTTGACTTGCACAAAGCGCATGTCACCCAAATTTTCAACCTCATTCGGGGCCTCTAAAGCCTTCAAAACTGAGTTCGATGTTTCTGTATCCTGCTGCCAATATTGAAAATCTTCAATATCTTCAAAACTACACCTGATCTAGCCATGAAACTTTGCTGGCAAGCTGATATGACTGAGATGAACCTCCATATGTAAAATTAGACATTTTAAGATCGTAAGACCAACTTACTAAAAATAGCAAGTTTCCATAAATAGCAACTCTGCACAAGATAGCCCTTATTGAATACAAAAACAAAAATATTTTTGGGTGATGCAAGATTGTTCTTACACCCAAGATGCTCCTACATCAAGTTTTGCTTTAGAGTATTGAACTTTGAATCTTTGAAATGCCTATATGAAATCTATAGATGCATTATTTTTGAATATATCTCTATTGAATATACTTTGTTTTATTTTGTCTCCTCTACCACTTTCCATTAGTGGTATCAGAGATAAAGGTTAGTATTGGTGAAGTTTAAAATAAAATTTCAAGAGTTAGAAGGGTTATTCATAGTGAACAATTAAAACTCCAAGAACATGTTTAACAAACCTACAAATCCCATAATTTAGTGGTGAAAATTATGACTATTGGCCAGTCAAAATAAATGCATTGTTTTGTTCTTAAGAGTTATAGGATCTTGTTGAAAATAGATACCCAGAACTAGAAAATACAACAACATACAATGCATTATCTCAAGTAGTTAAATATTTATTTAAGGATAATAGAAAGAAGGATTCAACAAAATTTTTATATTTCAAAAGGGTCTATGTACATGAACAATAAAAACTAGGAAAAATAAGGTTTTAATCTATCAAAATCCTTTATTTATTACCTAGAAGCTATATTTCCTCCCAAAAGGTATAAGAATCATTCAAGAAGGTCATAAAGATATCTAGTTCTGAAAGGAAACATCACTATAACATCATTAATTACCCTAAAGCCATGCTATGTAATAAAATTCATAATAAGGTGCATTAAGTGACCAATGAAGAACATGATTAACAAACTATAAGCATGTGAATCCAAGAATAAAAGGATGAGTAAAGTGCATCTATCCATGAGAATAACTCTATACCACCCAACTATACATCACAATTCAATGTACAAGATAAGTATAAAATCAACAATGAAATATATCAAGCCTAAGTACTAAGTGTGTGAAAACAAGAATACCAAGATGAGTAAAGAGAATAATATTTAGGAGCATGCTATGCTATCCAAATCAGATATTATATACCAATGTAGAAGTGTGTTATACATATCCTTTTCAATTAAAACATTAAGATGTAATGGTATAAATCAAAGCAAGGATACCAAATCATGAATAACAAGTCCAAAGGGTTTTAATTTCAATATGGGACCACTTAATATCTATATATTGGTCCCCAATGATATTTTCTCACACCTTCAGACCACAAGGAACCCTTGGGCTCTCTCCCACCATGCTCACATAGGTAACCGTGTGGCCCATACCAACAAAAAAGGTACACACTCAAGGTATACACACGCATAAGAGCTACAACACAACACTAAGATCACATGATGCATACTCACACTAGCTACATGAAATCATACACATATGTATTGGTATACCACAATTAAGAACATGACACATACACTATGAAAGTATCAAGATCCACCACAAGTAACCATGGTCTCACTAAACCACAAAGTAGGTGCATAGTCCAAACATGGGAGTGTCATCGCATGACCATCTGGCTCATATTGTACCAAGAAATCCCTCTCAAAGTGATAAGGTACTTGACATCTTGGTACACCCTAGCACTTCTCCACTACATCATTGGCTAATGGGAGTCCATGAGGCATGTAGGTGGATCTTAGTGGCTTGTACACCTAGGTTCATTGTGGTAGGTACACCTAGGCCCACAAATCTATGCTTATCTTAATTAAGTATTTTACCCTATTAATTTTATCATTTTTTAAATTACTACTCAATGGGTTACCCTAGTGGATCCTTTGGGCCCTAAGTGCCCCATTGTGAGCCACTCCCATAATTGGCTATACACCTACTCACACATACACACACAAGAAAAATTTATGAGGTATCACTCATTCATGTGCACATGGAGATAGTTTCTAGAAAAATATTCAAAACTACTATCTCTATTCTATCCAAGTGGGATAATGACCAAAGGAAACTCACTTGCATTCATAAATACCAATTCACACTTTCAAGCATTCATGTGCATAATGGGACCTCATCAAGTGGACACTCTCATACATAAAACATTCATAGTGTTTCCATTACCCTCCAAAACATCATTATCATGTAAAGCACCAAGAAAGAATATCACAAATGCACAATAAGGTCTAAAACTTAGATTTGGGCAAGCATGGGTAAATTTCACTAAAAGTTAAACTTCCAAAAATCAAGAATGTAAAAGTGAGATTACACCATACACATGCCAAAAACATATTTACATATTTCAAAAATATAGAAATGAAACCTCCAACCCTAAAAATGTACTCTAAACCCTCATCCATAAAAAATGCATAAAACAAGCATAACATTCTAATATTCTTCCAAACAACTCTCAAATGCATCCATATAAATCATATTTCGACCTCTAGGATCATTTTCAAGAAAAATAAATTAGATTAAAATTAAGAATTGAAAATAATAAGTAAACATACATTTCAAAAGCTAAGAAAAATCTCCAAATGCTTGGAGAATGATTTGCAAACTCCACAAAACAAGATAAGATTTCCAAGTAGAATTCAACCCAATGAATCAAATGAAACAATGACCACAAAATTAAAATTCAAAAATATTTCCCCAAGAACAAATTTGACTATTGGCCACATCACTATCTCCTTATTTAACTTCCATTAGGGTTTGTATATAGGTTTGGGCATGCTTAGACCTATCAATTCAGGTGAAGTCGATGCTCGATACCTATCCACATTAGTATAATAGCTGAAAAAAATATGCATGCATTATATCAAGTAGTGAAGGGGATCAAGAAATTATATGAACCTCACAAATGAGTAACTACAACTTCTTCCCTCTTCATACAAATAAAATATATAGGATCCATGAAAGTAATACTATAAGAATTACATAAATGAATATCTATAACTCACAAACATGTAAGTAATCATTGATATATTCTACAAATAACACTTACTATGATCATATCATTTAACCATAATATACTAAAATCTATAATTATGGCACACCATCAGCCCCATGAAGCATAATGCAAGTAAAGCTAATGAATCCATCAATAACACATAAAAATTATATACCAAATTATGGAAATATAGGAGCATTTTATTCTCGAAACTAGAACATCATTGTAAGATATAAAGCATCCAACCATCATCATATAAAATCATGGCATCCACTGGCATACACATCATGCATATATAATCACTACCAAATAAACTAAATAAATAATACTCACATCAGTAATAATATCATATGGAAAAAAATATACTAGTAATTATAAGTATCAAAAAATCACATTAGGAGTCTAGCTCAGATCAAAATAATAAGTACATGTGGTAATATGCATACATGGTAGGCACTACAATTCATGTGAACATATGGTCTCATGAAAAGCAATGCACCACCTTGGCTAATGTTTGAAAGTTGCAAGAATGATTTACATGCTATAATTTGTCACCACCCTTGCTCAAATTGTATATTAGAACTAAGCCCAACTAAGTCACTAGTCTACTAACTAGCTAAAAAGATAACTACTCAATGACCACTGACCATAATTGTCATTATTGACCGTCAAGAGAATTTAACCCATTAAATAGCCATTCCTTTAATGTCTATTGACAATATTAGATCTAATGATTACTAAGGGAGTGTTATTAACCAGTAAGTTTCTCTTTCTATTGATCCCAAATGAATCGATATGATTGATTACAAACCCACTATAGTTTCACATTTTAAGCAATCATAACAAGGTTATTATTAATTTACAAATTATTTATTTATTTAATTAAACATTGATTACCATTAATTGACAAAGTAACAATTTTTTAGCTCAAGGTTTTATAACCCTTGAAGAAGATATGACTCGAGTACAAAGTTTAAATAGTTTACTAAATGTATAATTCTTAGATCATTAGTCTAATTTGTGATTCTTATTCCATTTAGGCATTACAATTTATACAACTTTTTTTTTTCTTAATATTGGTATATTTCCCTTTTCTTTGAACATGGATATCCTACCTTCTTTAGATTTTATTATTAAAGTCAAATGCATGATGCCATGAGTTTATTTTCCCTAATGTAAAAAAATTAGTTTTCTTAATGTATTCCATGTAAGAATTTATAAGTCATTGAACTATTGTATGTGTTCATGTTGATAGCACCCTTTCACCTACATGTATGCATACACATATAAGTCTTACTAAAATAAGATAAACATTTATTTTATACATTAGACTACCCATACCTTACTAATTGGATAGTCTTAGTTAGTTACTCAAGTTCTACTTCTTGATAGTAAATATCATATTCTTTATGATGTTCAAGAGTTATTAATGGTTAAATACATATGATTACATGATTACTCATGCATCGATTCCCATAGATGAAGTCTTATGTTTTCTAATATCACTATAATATATTCAATATAATATAGAGTTGTTAGATAAATGAGAGGGGGGGGAGGGTAAATCAGTTAAATCAGTTATCCTACAGTCCCAATCTCTTAGATGTACTTTCTCAAACTTTTTCAATAAAATAATCAACTCGCTAAGGTATTAACAACAATCTTTCTGTTCATTTACCGATTGCCAATAATTTCAAAAATTGTGTTTATCGATTAATCAAATATGAAATATGTAAAGTATGATAGTAATCCAATTAAAAAAAATAACACATAACACAAAGATTCAATGTGGAAACCCTACTAAGGGAAAAACCACTTGGGACCGGTAACCCAAAATATTTCACTCTTCTAAAGTGAGCTCGGTTAGGAGCCAACCCTATTAAAGGTTAAAAAACACATTGTAAGGTGCGACCTTGTTAGAGGATTTATCACTAACAGTTCTCTCTCAACCAACATTCACTATGGGGTTAACAAGAAAACAATTAACATTCCTTAAATGTCATATTGAAATACAAAAAGACTGTTAAGTCCACTCGGTTAAGAGATTTAGCTGTAACAATGGTTAAACTAATACAGTAGTGATCTGATTCAATTACAACTCAACTTTCAAGTATTCAGATCTATGCTAAGCTCAATATAACTCTTCTAATCAATAATCAATTCACTTCATTATATCCTCCAACTTACTTCACTCGGTGTATAATTCTCTAACACTCAATAATACTTGCAGTCCATCTCGGTTCTATCTATAACCAATTTGATCAGTGGTGCATGAAAAATGTCTTCACACAAATTCTCCTATCGTCTCAATTCATCTGACATATTTAACAATGAGTCTCATGTCTCTTAAATAGATGTGTAAACTATTTTCATCTCATCCATTAGATTTTGCCTCTTCAAGCTTCCTTGGTAGTTGTATCAATAACACATTTCAATCTCTTCCCTTTGATTATCTCTAAATTTTGTTAGCCATTGATCTTATAACAAATTCTATCTCTTACCTCAAAATCATAAGCATCTGCCAGCTCATCAATTTTAGTTGGCTGTTATAAACATTTAATGTTTTCATCCTACTCAGTTAATATAGATTGCATTGGTGATAACTAACACCGTTATTACTGTTACACGGTATACACAAGACTGATTTAGTGTATACATAAATCTTCAATTACCAACCACATTAACTTGTTCAATTCTAATCTCATCTTCATAATAGAATAATGTAACATGCTCAAGTCAACAACATAATGCCATAGACTCATCAATAAGTTACCCAATGTATACCTTATCCATATCGATCATATTCATCTTTTCCTTATGTAGATATCTAATTTATTCACCATTTCTTCCTTCTACAAATGTTCAGATGTTGGTAACTATCGTGATAAGTATAGTCAAAACTAGTTGACATCAATGACAACATATTAACCGATTTAATCAGATTACATATTACTTTAACAACTCGGTGACCTCCTGAATCTTCATCGAGATATTCAATCAGTTGTTGGTTAACAATCTTTCCCTTTGGTATTGATGGCAACACAATATGAAATATGCCATAGAATAACACACATCTATTCTACAACTATATAGATGAATGCTGTAGCTCGGTAAGATCTCCCTAGCTTGATATTTAATATGTTTAATCACTACAACAACATTTCATGCAGACTCTCCCTATGGATTTGATCTTCTACAGTTCTCTTGCCAATAGATATCTCTCTCCTTGTGTTCTTCAAATCCTTCTCTCAAATGATATTTCATAGAAATATCTCTCCCTTTGACAACAATACCAAAAGAAAATAAACAACTCTACAATATCCAAATAGTATTTTTGTTGTTCAAGCCAGATCAAGTACCTTCATGTATTGATATACAGTTCTCTATTTTAGCTTCTACAATGTTCACTTCCTTCACAACCTTAGGAATCCTAAAGTGTGAGCTACATGCATCAACATTTTGATTTTTTGATAAAGTATAGGTTGATACAACCCCCTGATCACCTTAGTGACCGATAGATAGGAGATGGACCCCTAGTCTAGTCCCCAAGTACTCAAAAGTATGCTTCGGTAAGGGTTTAGTAAATATATCTACAAGTTGTTGTTTAGACTTCACAAACTCTAGTTTCACTTGCTTTTATTTTACTTGTTCCCTCAAATAGTGATACTTAATTGATATGTACTTTGTCTTTGCATGCATCACATGATTTTTTGAAATATTTATGGCACTTGTGTTATCACAATATATAATCACTGGATCAATGATCTCCTCATTCACTCCTTTCAACAATTGTTTTATCTATGCAATATTTGAACAATTAGCAACAACAACATATTTTTCTTCAACGGTTGACTGAGAAATACATGCTTGTTTCTTACTTATCCATGTTACAAGTCTTTCTCCCAAAAAGAATGCTCCACCGATGGTACTCTTCCTAGATCATCAATAGTTCCAGCCCAATCTGCATCAGTGTAAACTTGTAGTTCAAAATTGCCTTCCTTCTTGTACCATAACCCAAAATGCTCTTTGTTCTTTAGATATCTCAAAATTCTTAAATAACAATAGTCATATGTGATTACTTAGGATTAGCATAAAATCTTGCTACAATCCCAGCTGCATGTGCTATATCAGGCCTACTGTGTACAACATACATCAATTTACCAATCATTGATCTATATAGTGTCTGATTTACCTCATTTGATTCATCATCTTTTGTCAATTTGCATTCGGTAACCATAGGTGTTCCAACTGGTTTTGAATCTTCTATTCCAAATGTCTTCAATACTTCCTTGATGCATTTTGATTGTGTGATGAATATGCCTTCATTTTGTTATAGTATTTACAATCCAAGAAAGAATTTAATCTCTCCAAACATTGACATTTCAAACTCTTTTCTCATTTCAGCAGCAAAAGATTTTCCAAGATTATCATGTCCTCCAAATATTATATCATCAAAACAAATTTCAGCAATAAGTATATTGTCATTAGTTCCATCTTTCAAATATAAATTTCTATTGTCACTTGTTCTCACAAAGCCAATACTAATAAGATAAGTATACAATCTTTCATACCCTACTCTCGGTGCTTGTTTTAGTCCATACAATGCTTTCTACAATTTACATACCATGTTCTACTTATTCTGATCAACAAAACCTTCAAGTTGTTCTATGTAAACCTCTTCCTCAAGAATTCCATTAAAAAATGCAGATTTATTATCCATTTGATAAACCTTAAATCCTTTATAAGAAACATATGCAAGTAATATTCTGACTCCTTCAAGTCTTGCTACTGTTGCAAAAGTTTCACCATAGTCAATTCTTTCTTATTGTGCATATCCCTTACAAACAAGTCTTGCTTTATTTCTAGTCACTTCACCATTTTCATTCAACTTTTTTTTAAATATCCATTTAGTACCATTCACATTTTTATCACTCGGTCTCGGTACCAATGTCCATGTTTTGTTTTTCTCTTTTTTTCTCAATTTCTTCATTCATGGCCTTAATCCATTCTTCATTCTCAAGTGCATCTTTAACATTTTTAGGCTCAAATTCAAAAACTAAACATGTGTTCCGTCTTAACTTACTTCGTGTCATCATGCTAGCTTGTTTGTCTCTAATAATTTGGTTCTGTGGATGGTGTCTTCTCACAAACTTTGCCAACACTTTCTCTTTTTTTTTTTTCATCAGTTGGTGCAGGCTCAATTTCTTCCTCAGTAACATCTTCCTGATTCTCGGTTTGCATTTGCTAACCCTCGGTATCATTTTCCTATCACTCGGTAGACTCAGCCTGTGGCTTGGGTAGATAATCTAGATGCTCAATATATGTAAATCTACCATAGTCTTCCAGTTCCTTCCTGCTTTCTTCATCATTTATCTCAACAAACTTTTCAAATTTCACATTAGCACTTTCAATAATTTTGTTAGTAGCCTTGTGCAAACATTTGTATGCTTTTCTCTTAGTAGAATATCCTAGAAATATTCCTTCATCGCCTTTAGAATCAAATTTTCTATTTTTATCATCTTTCAGAATATAACATCTTCTTCCAAAAATTCTAAAATAACTTACATTAGGTGTGTAGCCAAACCATAACTCATAAGGTGTCTTATTTGTATCTTTCTTTTGTTGAACTCGGTTCAAGGTGTAAACAATAGTGCTATCATCTTCTCTCCAGTACATTTGTGAAACATCCTTTTCAATCATCAGTATTTTGGCACATTCAACTATATATCTATTCCTTCTTTCGGCAATACCATTCTTTTGTGGTGTCCTTAGTGCAGAAACTTGTCTTTTAATTCCATGCTCATTACAAAAGTTAGTGAATTCATCAGAAATAAACTCACCTCCTGTATCATATCTTAAGCATTTTAAATATTTTTTGGTTTCCTTTTCAACTTTAGCTTTATATTTGATGCAGCCAAGGATGGTGGATCCAATTAAGGATAGTCCAAACCTTTGAACCAACATAACAACAAAATAGATAACAGAATAATTGTTTCAAGTAATTTGCATTAACATGCCTGGCTATAAGGCCTTCTGAGTTAGGGCCAATTACAATAAAAAAAAATTCTACAAGATCCAAATAGATCCAATACAATCTCAGCTAGTTTAGATCTAAAGATAATCAGAAGCTGATGGAAACTCTAAGGCAGGTATAAACTTGAGCTCGCAAGCCTCCAAGAAATCTCCTTGTCTCCAAGTGTTCCATCACTAGCTCTGCTACAAACAACTATCAAATATCAACTTGATCTGCAAGATCATGTAAGATCTTTCCACCACTTCACCAACTTTAGCTTTCAGAACCTCAGATCTAACTTACTAAGTCTTTAAGTCATGAACTTCTACAATGCCCTAATGATCCTCTTTGATCATTCTCTTGATCCCCCAAACATCTACCCAAACATCCTATAAATACTAGTCATCAACCACAAGTTGGATGGATGAAACCATTAACTCCCCCCAAACAAATAATTAAATTCCATACAAGTCGGATTACAATTGTATACAAATAATTAATTTAGTGTGTCATTCTGTAACAATAGCTACCAACAATAAATGCACCAAGTTGGCCCAATAAATCACATAGAACTCCAGTCGATAAGCCAAAACTACCGAGCGACAGTGAACTAACCAAGCACGCCAGGCATCATCGAGCACCAGTGTCAACTGAGCACCATAGGCATGACCGAGTAACACTTTCACCGAGTGCTAGAGACTACCGAGTTCCTTCAGTGACTGAGCTTCCTTCAATGACTGAGGTCGTCGGTCAAGGCTGCAATTGAGTAACACCGGCCAAAATAGAAACACCCATGTAGTTTCATCGAGGACACAGAATGCACTTGCCTTAACCTTGGATGCCCCTACATCAATACCACTTGAACATTTTGAAAGCTTCAGATTTCTCTTTCAAAAACATAATTGTCATCATCCTAGAGTAGTCATCAACAAATAAAATGAAATATTTGTCACCATAATAACTTCGAGTTCTCATAGGACCACATAAGTTGGTATGCACCAACTCCAAAATACCTTTAGAAGAATAGTCCTTTCTCTTAAAACTAGATTTAGTCATTTTCCCTTTTCAAGATTGATTACACATGACATGGTGAGGTTTAGTTAGACTCGGTAAACCTCTAAAAAATTATTTTCTTACTGATCTTAACCATGTTATCAAAATTCACATGACACAGTCTCTTATGACAAAACCACACATCTTCATTTCTAGCCAACAAACAAGAAGTTTCAGCATTATCAAGATAAAATAAATTACCTTTGGATTATTCACCAGTACTGACCAACTTTCTAGTTTCATCATAGATCTTCACCTTTCTACTTTCAAATGCAACTCGGTGACCTGAATTATTCAATTGTGCTACACTCAACATATTATAGCTAAGTCCTTTTACCCAATATGCATTCTCACATCTAATCTTATTGTTCAACAAGATAGATATATTTCCTTTCACTAGACAAGGTGTATCATTTCCCATTTTAAAAAATCTTCCATTATAGCGTTCAAGATATTCAAATTTTTCCTCATCACCAATCATATGATGTGTAAAACCACTATCAATAATCTATGTATCATTCTTGCTAACTTTAGATATAAGTGTTGTTTCAACATACCTTTCTTCTTCTTTTGAATCTTCTTTCATAGCTACAAATACCACCTCAATGTCTTCATCAATGTCGGTGTCAATATCAACATCATAATCTCCAACTAGGTAACACGCCTTCTTGCCTTTATCTTTGTAGTCTCGGTTGTTTCTTTTATCATACTATCAGTTTCCTTTGTGTCCTTGGTTATCTCTTCTATTGGAATTTCTTTAACCAAATCGTTCATTATCTTTATCATCATCTTTCCTATTAGGACATCTAGCTGTAATATGGCCAATTTCTTTATAGTTAAAACATGCTAAAGGTAACTTTCCTTTATACCTTCCTTTACCTTTCTGAAGTCTCCTAGCCATAAGTGCTTCAAGTTCATCAAGTCCATCTTCACTGTCACTGTCACTTTCATTCCTTATGTTATGTTTACTGCTAGACTTACCGATCTTCAAGGATGATATAAATATAGACTCAACACTTGGTACAATACTATTATCATAATTATTCAGCTCAAAAGTAGTCAATTTACCGATTAGACTATCAAGTGCAAGAACTTTACCCAGTGTAGATCTCATTTCATGAATAGAAAAGATTCTAATAGCATACAAAGGTAGCAAGGTTCTAAGAATTTTACTCACAATATTGTCTTCATCAATAACACCTCCTGCTCCTCAGATAGCATTGAAGACCTCCTTGATTCAGTTACTATACTGTGTAATGTTTTCACCTTCTTTCATCTTCATATCATCAAATATACCTCTAAAGCTTTCTTCTCTGGCCCTTAGTCCATTTGTATCTCCTCTAGGAACTAGTGCAAGCTTGTCCTAAATTTCTTTTATTGTAGTACATGTTTTGACATCTTCAAATTCTACATTAGATAGGGAAACAACAATCTCTATCATTGTTATGTTGTGTTCATGTCTGTCTCCCAGCTGATCAACTCTCAAAGGTCCAATAGTCAGTTGTATGTAACCATTGTCTAGGAGTTGTAGAGAAGATTCTCCAATTACAGATATGTGCAACCTCATTATGCTTTTCCATGTTGAGAAGTTGTCTTTATTCAACGTTGGCACCTCTCTCTTATACATCTTGTAAGCTTTAGCTCAAGTCCTTCAAACTTTCTTTTCAAGAACTCAAGCTCTGATACCAATTGTTAGATAACTGAGAGGAGGGGTGAATTAGTTAAATCAGTTATCCTACGGACCCAATCTCTCAGATGTACTTTCTCAATCTGTTTCAATAAAACAATCAACTCGGTAAGATATTAACAACAATCTTTAGATGTTCATTTACTAATTGCCAGTAATTTCCAAAACTATGTTTACCAATTAATCAAATATGAAATATGTAAAGTATGATAGTAATCCAATCACAACAAATAACACATAACACAAAGATTTAACATGGAAACCCTGCTAAGGGAAAAACCACCTGGGACCGCTAACCCAAAATATTTCACTCTTCTAAAGTGAGCTCGGTTGGGAGCCAACCCTATTAAAGGTTACAAAACACACTATAAGGTGTGACCTTGTTAGAGGATTTATCACTAACAATTCTCCCTTGACCAACATTCACTATGGGGTCAACAAGAAAACAATTAACATTCCTTGAATGTCATATATTGAAATACAAAAATACTGTTAAGTCCACTTGATTAAAATATTTAGCTGTAAAAATGGTTAAACTGATATAGAAGTTATCTAATTTAATTACAACTCAATTTGCAAGTATTCATATCTATGCTAAGCTCAATATAACTCTTCTGATTAATAATCAATTCACTCCATTATATCCTCCAACTTACTTCACTCGGTGTATAATTCTCTGATGCTTGGTAATACCTGTAGTCCATCTCAGTTATGTCTGTAACCATTTTGATTAGTGGTGCATGGAAAATGTCTTCATGTGAATTATCCTACAGTCTCAATTCATCTGGAAGATTCAACAATGAATCTCATGTCTCTTAAACAGACATGTAAACCATTTTCATCTCATCCATTAGATTTTTCCTCTTAACCTCCATCGTTCTTTTTTCCTCTTTAAGATTCCTTGGTAGTTGTATCAATAACATGTTTCAATCTCTTCCCTTTGATTATCTTTGAATTTTGTTAGCTGTTGATCTTATAACAAACTCTATCTCTTACCTCAAAATCATAAGCATCTACTAGCTCATCAATTTCAGTCTACTGTCATAAACATTTAATGTTTTCATCCTACTCCATTAATACAAAATGCGTCGGTGATAACTAACTTGATTATTACTGTCACTTGGTATACACAAGACTGATTCAGTGTATGTAGAAATCATCAATTACCAACCACATTAACTTGTTCAATTCTAATCTCATCTTCATAATAGAATAATATAACATGCCCAAGTCAACAACATAATGCCATAGACTCATCAATAAGTTACCCAATGTATACCTTATCCATATCTGTCATATTCATCTTTTCCTTATGTATATATCTCATTTCTTCACCATTTCTTCCTTCTACAGATGTTCAGATGTTTGTAACTATCATGATAAGTATAGTGAAAACTAGTTGACATCAATGACAACATATTGACTGATTTAATCATCTTACATATTACTTTAACAACTCAGTGACATCCTGAATCTTCATCAAGATATTCAATTAGTTGTAGGTTAACAAGAGTATCAATATTTATTTATGCCAATGCCCATTAATTCTATGGATTTAATACCATTATTAATTGTACCATGGATTGAGAAGAGACAATCACATTTGAGAGAAGATTTTAATTTGACTTAACTTTATTTGGTCTTGAAAATCTAAGATTCATGTCATGGTATCTGATCCTACTTATGAATGTGATATAGCATCAAACACTTCTAAGCATTCAAAGTAATTTATGAGTGTATAACAAGCATAAAATCATATGTTTCACATTAATTACTTAAAAATATCAATTAAATCTCTCCTATCAATAGTACATATGTTTAGAAACATACATGTATGAGTTATTAACATTCTTTAATTAAGTTTGATGACACTAAGAAATGGTAGATTTGATCTCCCATTGGGATCCTCCAGTTGTTCAATTTATTTCTATTCTATTTAAGAAATATTTGGTTGCAATAGCTCCTAAATGGTGGGTACATTAATGAGTTCTTCAAGATGAAACCAAAAAAATCCCCTTCTCAATGCACAATGTCCTATTAAAAATTAGTGAACCTGAGAGAACACTATTCTAACCCAAATCAGGTACAATAATCTTAAAAAAAAATGCTAATGCATATCCCAAAACAAAATTGCATCATCAATTACACAAACATTTACAAAGTACCCAATTTGGAAGCAAAAGTAACAATGGATTAACACATTTCTAAGTATACATTTTCATCAATGCAATATTAAACTTTTTCTTAACCTAAGTCCTCCTAGGATTTACCTAATGTCGCTACTAGAAGTAAAAATCTACCTCATATTTGATCATCTAAATGCATCGATGAATTAAGATTTTTAAAAATTAATAAAATACACCATATATTACATACCATTAAGTACTATATCCTCTAGATTTATTTTAGAGCACCAAACTAAATGTTTCTAAATATTTCATTCACCAATTAACACATGATCATTAAGACAACCATAAAATGAGTCATTTCCTTAAATCCAATTATTAACCATCATCAAATTACTAACTCTCAACTATTATCATTTATTTTATACTAAATGTTTGTTTATCAAGATAATTTCCATATTATTGACCTAGGTTATAAACAAATTGTTTTTCACCACATAAGCGTTACTAAAATATTACTCATTCCCAATTAATAATCTTCTTATCTCACTGATGACTTTTAATAATCAGATTCGCATCAAGGCATACATACTTGTATTCTTCCTAATCTATCACTTCAATTAATGCATATTCTATAACATATAAAAAATCCAATCTAGAAAATATACATTCATATACTTAAACACTAACATAAACTATTTTCAATTAACATCTTACAAAATAATAATTCAACATTCCTTTACACCTTCCATCGACACGTATTCACGAATTGGCTAATGATGATGCAACATTAATTCAACATTCCTTTTCATTTAATAGATGTATGAATCACAAGCCATTATAGCTACATAAATTGATCCCATTCAATAAATAGACTCTCAAAGTACAAGTTTAGGAATGCATCTATTTCCCCTTTATTATGGACGATCCCAAACCTTAATGAGAAAGCCAATCTAAATCAATTACTCAACATGGAATCCAAAAAAAACATAATCAATAAAATCTGATCATATCATTGAATCCATAGAGCATGTATGATAGAGAAACATTATATAATGTAACCATAATTCCTCTTGTACATGTATACAAACCCTAAAACTTGGCAACTTTCTCAAACTGATTTGTTGAGAAAATAATGATTAAATGCAAAGGATAGTAATCAAAGAACAATCATTAATATCTTCAAAAAAATATATAATAAATCCAATCTCTTTGGTGTAACTTAAGATAAAATAATTATAAACTCTCCCTCTAATTTTTTTTATCAAAGATCCAATGGTGGAAAATAAATTTATGGCTTATGTTCTAAAACTAAAATCCCTAGTTGGGGTTCAAACCTACCTTCACTAAAATGAGTGTATCTTTCGCAAAACATAACAAAAATCCTCCAAGATAACGGAATATGAAAGATAAGACATATGCCTATCTCTGATATCAATTTTAGATCTGTAAAAATTCATACCAATCCGTAAAATGTGGATAAACTTAACTAATAAACTGGAACATAGGATTCACAAAAGTAGTGCAATAAAATACTTATAATAGGACATTAATTGAGCCATGAAAATGAAATTTGAGATATAGACATTAGATATGACTAATTTCTCCTTCTATAACATCAACCAATTAAAACCCTAGACCTGAGTTAATATATGAGAATAAAAGATTATAAGATTAAAATATTTTCAAAATTGGGTTGGTAGACAACCTAGGAACACACATAGCAATTTCACCAAATTGAACTCAAACTTATAGATACTTATAGAAATTTAAAGTATAGATAATATATATCATTAAAATATAGAAAAAACTTCATATTATATCAAATAAATAATGTCATTGAGGGATTCAATCCCTTCCATGTTTCTTGTGAAGATTCAACTGAAGAAGGAAGATGAAGGAGACAATGAGAGGAAAGCAACCCAAATTTTAGATGCAACATTCAAAACCATCTCCAGTTTCATAGGTCTCTAAGAAATAAATTATAAATCCACATCAATAACTCACTTTCTCAGCCATTTAAAATCTTAAACAATTTCCTTCTCTAAAAGAAAAGAAAGACCATTTAATCTTCAAGTATTTTATTCACAAATTCTCCCTCTCGTGTCAGAAATTTCTCTCCAAAATCTCCACAAAAAGTCT
>BSBK01000039.1:2210000-2255000 GCA_027943335.1 Chamaecyparis obtusa
CCTTTTCTTTTTATTGTCAAGGGAATTCTATATAGATTTATGTCATATAATTTATTTTCCAAAAAATGTAAAAGTAAAAAAGTTACTAATATTTTAGTGAACCTCACTATTTCAAGTTTATGTACTATTTTTGATTAGTAAATAATGTAAAAATAGTAGAATTAATCAAATCATTACAAAAACTACATTTCAAATTTTATATAGTAAGAAGTCCAATGGGTTTTTATTTCATCAAAAAATTAAACCAGGAAGGCCTTCAAAAAATTATGAAAAGGTAGAAGTCTGAGGTTCTAGTGCCTTCCATTATTTTGCGGGCCCAAAGCCTACGCTTGGTCCCACTATGCCTATCCCAACCCAAAAACCAAAGTGGAGGTATGTGTTCCAACACAAAATCTAAGAAATGCGTACATATTATTTAAAATTTTAAAAATGTGGACCCATTTTATTAATTACCATTGAGCCAGAAATGGATACCCATTTTCAAAATGCATACACATTTGGTTTAGATAACATGTACATGTTTCTTATATATTTGTTGCTTGCAAAAAAAAAACCAAAAATAAATATTTCAATGATTGAATGATTATTCAATTATTGTTCGAAAGATTTACAACAACAGAAGACATGTTTTTCAAATTATTCAAAATTCTTGTCCTTTATGGATTTGACATGAACAAAGATAATTAAATTTGAATTTTGGTGCAAAAATTGAAGTTTTTTTAAGCTGATTGAATATGAGATTGAAGCAATGTAGAAAGAGGCAAATGAAGGTTCTGACATTGGAGGAGGTTGTAGAAAATAATGAGGAGGCAAATTGACAACAAGAAAGAAGAGAAATAATTTGAGAACTGAATAATTCTGGAGCATTGAGTTCAACAATCATTTTAGAAGAGGAGAACATTGAGGACACTATGATGGATTTAGCTGTTGAAGAAGAAAATACAAAAGAAGAAAATTCAAGTGCATCTTCTAATCCAATATTGGATACATGTATGTCTTCATAGCCATGTTCTTTTTCTGATAAAGAAATTGCTGATTTTCTACAAGCAGGATACTCTTTGAATGATATAGATTTTATTCTTGAAAATAGCGAAATAAAAATTGAACATCAAACACAAAATATTAGTAATAATAATCCTAAGGATAGAGAAATTGAAATTGAAAATAAAATGCCATTTGAGTTTGTTAGAAATAATAATAAAAAATAGTAGAGTAAAGGAAAGAACCCAAGTGTGAGTGCATGAAAAGAATTTACCAAGTTCACCAAGAGAGAGAGAGAGAGAGAAATTGCTTCAAATTATCAAGCCAAAAGATCACCAAAGCTCTCCAAGAACAATAAGAACTCAAAGATTTTTGAAAGGGGAAAAGAAAAGAAAAACCGCTTGTGAATATATGAATGAGGCTCAAAGCCTAAGAAGAAGAAAGAAATGGAGCACAAAGCTCATTACGATATGGAGAGCAAGAAAGAGAGATGAAGGAGAAGTGAGAAAATAGAGAAGATTGTTGAGCAAGTGTGTGAGAGGCATCTCTTAAGTAGAGATGAGTGGAGGAGTTTGCATGTAACTCCCATCTCAAATGAATGCCACATTCATATTGTGTGTGACAAATGTGAGATTCCTCTTAAGGAGGAATATCTAATTTCCTTATTAAAGGAATTACAAAAATGTGACATGTCCTCCTACTTGGACTAGAGGACAAATACAATATAGGATACATTGGTTTATCCTTTAAATACATATTTTCACCAAGGAAAGATTAATTTCTAACAACCCCCTTTAATATTTACTTGGGGTATTTACATCAAGGGGTATTAAACCCAAATTGTTACAATGAAATTCAAATTTCTGTCTAGAAAGAGGTTTTGTCAAAATATCTGCAATTTGATCTTCACCTTTGCAATAGATGAGGGAAACTTTTGTTTCTTCAATTTTCTCTCTAATGAAGTGGTGGTGGAGTGAAATGTGCTTTGACTTTGCATGGTAAACCGGATTCTTTTCCAAGGCTATTGCACTTTGATTGTCACAATATAGAGGTGTAGGTTTTTGTTGAGGTAGATCCAAATCTTCAAGGATTCTTCTAAGCCATAAGGATTCTTTAGAGGCATTGGTACAACTTTTGTATTCAACTTCGGTAGATCATAGAGAAAAAAATTGATCTTTTTTACTTTTCCAAGATATAGCACCTGAACCAAGAAAGAAACAATACCCAAAATTAGATTTCCCATAATTGGGGTCTCCACCTAAATCTGAATCAGTAAAGTCTTTTAATGTAAAATTAGAATTTGCATCATAAAATAATCCTACATCAACAATACCTTTAATATATCTTAATATACTTTTAGCAATTTTGAAGTGTGTTTGTTGAGGTTTGGACATAAATCTTGAAACTAAACCAACACTAAAATATATATTAGGTCTAGTTAGAGTTAGATAATTTAAACTACCTACAAGTTCTTTATAAGGAGTAGAATCTATGAATGGAGATTCCATATCTATCATTAACTTAGTTCCTAATTCACAAGGAATTGAAACATGATAAGCATCATTCATATTAAATTTATCTAGAATATCTTTAGCATATTTGCTTTGAGAAATAAAAATACCCTTAGGGGTTTGCCAAATTTGCATTCCTAGGAAATAATGTAAAAAACCTAAATTAGTCATTTGAAAGTTTTGGTTAAGTTGGAACTTAATATCAAAAATTAAATGGTTAGAACTAGAAGTAAGAATCAAATCATCAACATAAAGAATGATAATAATAATGTCATCTTCACTATGCTTGATATACAAGCTAGGATCATTTTTACTTCTTTCAAAACCTTGAGAAATAAAGAAAGCATTAATTTTTAAATACCGCTCTTTAGGAGATTGTTTTAAACCATAGAGAGATTTATTTAGTTTACATACAAGATTTTCATTATCTTCTTTAATAAAACTAGGAGGTTGAGACATGTAGATTTCTTCATGTAAATCACCATTTAAAAAAGCACTTTTAAAATCCATTTGGTGAATAGGCCAATTCATTTTAGAAGCTAAAGCAAGAACTACTTTAATGGTAGGCATTTTTGTAATAGGGGAAGATGTCTCATTATAGTCTAATCCTTTAATTTGTGAGAAACCTCTTGCTACTAATCTAGCTTTAAAATTACTAATTTCATTATTGGTATTAAACTTAGTTTTATATAACCATTTGCATGAAACTAAATTTTTACCATGGGGTAAAGGAACTAAACCCCAAGTATTATTATAAATTAAAGTGTCATATTCCTCTTACATAGCAATTTTCCAATGAGGTTGATTTTTAGCTTGAGAAAAAGTTTGAGGATCATTAGAATGCATAAGAGAAGACATTAAAGCATAGTTACAATAATTAAGTCTCCTAGGTCTAAGTCCACCCATTCTAGTAATATAATCATCACCTTCATTAAGTAAATTTTTAAATCATTTAGGATTTCTCCTAGAAGTAATGGAGATATCACTATGAGGAGTAAATTTATCATTTTCATCGTCACTATGAGGAGTAAATTTATCATTTTCATCGTCACTATGAGGAGTAAATTTATCATTTTCATCATCACTATGAGGAGTAAATTCATCATCATCATCATTATGAACACAATTATTATCATTATTAGCAAAATTATCACTATGAGGAGTAGAAATATTCTTACCATCATCATCATATTTTTTAATACTAGTAGGAATAGAAAGAGGTGAATTAGGAGTAGGGCTTAGCATAGGAGGTTGGTCCTCCATAAGGTCAAGAATAGCCCCTTTAAATTCATCATCTTTGGCCTTGGAACAATCATGTACTTCATTTTCTGCAATAACAACATCTCTTGCAATATGTACCTTGTTAGAAATAGGATCATAAACTCTATAACCTTTAGTAGATTCATCATATCCAACAAAAGTAAATGAAGAAGATTTAGAATCTAATTTGTGCCTTTTTTTTTGGGTGTGTGAACATAAGCAATAGATCCAAACACTAGTACATTTTGCACCATTTTTCGACGCACAATTGGTCGAAGTTTCTACCCAACTCGGTTTGAATGGTCGACCAAATGGTTCGTTGCTATAATGTGCATCGAAATATTGACCCACTACTGAAATCATCAAATGATCGACTCCACTATTGGTCGAAAACAAGGGCAATCTAGGCTGAAAATAACATTAGCAAGTGTTTGTGTAGTGGTCGATCTTTCAACCAATATAAATTAATATTGGTCAAAAACCTTGGTCACTTAGACCAGGATGCCAAATTTGTGATGGTCAGATTTCAACCAAATTTGGTCAAAATATTTAGCGACTCTGACCAGGATGCGAAACCCATGATGCCACATTTTGACACAGAATCATCGAATTTAGGCTAGTATTTTGATGCATTGGGGTCGAAAGTACGATGATACATGGAGTGTTTAAAAAAAAAATGAAGATAAATATCCAGACTAATCACCAACATCATCCTGATTGGTGATTAGTCTAGATATTTATCTTCAGGTGTCCACACTCATTCTACTGCTTGTTGCCAGTGGGTCCCTGCTCGTTCTATTTTCTAGACTACTTTGGGCTCTTGCAATCCATCTGCTCTGCGTGAAACTGTGGGTTTTTTCATTTTGTTTGAACTATTTGAGAGATAAGCTCTGACTAGCGATCCATGAATTGTTAGAGCTTCCTCTTAGACACCCAAAACTCTTCAAATCTATTGGTGTGAAGCCCCCAAAGGGTATTCTTCTCTATGGGCCTCCTGGTTCTGGGAAAACCTTAATTTCTAGGGAAGTGGCAAATGAAATCGGTGCCTTCTTTTTCTGTATCAATGGAGCTGAGATCATGTCAAAGTTGGCTGGGGAAAGTGAAAGCAATCTCTAAAAGGCTTTTGAGGAGGCTGAGAAGAATGCCCCATCCATTATATTTATTGATGAGATATTACAAAGATTTGCTAGCAGGCTTGTAAGTATTCTATTAGAGAAAGTATTGAGAAGGCGAGTTTTAATTGTGGTAGCTTTTGCAAACTAGATTTGGTTATGAATTTCTTAATGGTTTTTTTTGAATTGGTTTGTTGTAATTTTACATTTTTTGGTTCAATTTTCCTCAACTTGTATCTTAGTATTTCAATTTGTTATGTTCTCTTTGCACTTTTACAAGATAATATTGAACGTGAAAGAAAAAGAAGTGAGAACCCCGAGGCAATGGATGAGGATGATAGTGATGAGGTAGCTGAAATAAAGGCTGCTCATTTTGAGGAGTCAATGAAATATGCCGGAAGAAGTGTCAGTGATGCTGATATTCAGAAGTATCAAGCCTTTGCACAATCACTACAACAATCTCAAGGCTTTGGTTCTGAATTTTGATTTCCTGGTGCTTCTGCGGGTGCTTCGGATGTATTTGCTACAATAGATAATAAAGATGATGATGACTTATATAGTTAGGAAACTTAGTACATAATTGTCATCTTAATGAAGTGACAAATGTGTCTATTCTAGCAAGGACCTTCCACTGACAAATAGCCAATTCTATTCAATTTGGCTTCGACTTTTTCTTGTATGAGTTTTATCTGTTCATATGTTTGAAACTTTATTTAGTTTATCATCCTTTTAGCTGAGGACTTACTAACTTGTAAGTCTTTAGAGAAATATTAACTTTGGAAAGGAAATTTAGCTATGGAAACTTTTTCTCAAGTGGTAGATAATGCTAAGAAAACCTTGCTTTTTTAAAACAAATCCTGTTGGAAAATATTCTATACTAAATCAATTCTACAACAAAGAAAGTCTAGTTCAACTAATTCTGACTGGTGATTCATGATTTGGTAGAGCTTCCTCTTAGATGCCCACAACTCTTCAAATCTATTGGTGTGAAGCCCCCAAAGGATATTTTGCTCTATGGGCTTCCTGGTTCTGGGAAAACTTTAATTGCTAGGGTAGTGGCAAATGAAACTGGTGCCTTCTTTTTCTATATCAATGGACTTGAGATCATGTCAAAGTTGGTTGCAGAAAGTGAAATCAATCTTTGAAAGGCTTTTGAGGAGTCTGAGAAGAATGCCCCGTCCATTATATTTATTGATGAGATATTATAGAGATTTGTTAGCGGGCTCTAGCAATCCATCTGCTCTACTCTGCGTGAAACTGTGGGTTTTTTCATTTTGTTTGAACTATTTGAGAGATAGGCTTTGAATGGTGATGCATAATTTGTTTGCATGTTTGCAGCGTGGAAGCAGTGTTGGGGATGCTGGTGGTGCTACAGACAGAGTCCTTAACCAGTTGTTGATGGAGATGGATGGTATGACAACCAAGAAAATAGTTTTCATTATACCTAATGGCATTGGCCTGTTATACCCAAGGATTCAATGGAGCCAATATTATAGAGATTTGTCAGTGGGCTTGCAACTATGATATTAGAAAAAATATTGAGAAGGTGAGCTTCAATTGCGGTGGCTTTTGCAAACTAGATTTGGTTATGAATTTCTTAATGGTTTTTTTTGAATTGGTTTGTTAGAATTTTACATTTTTTGATTCAATTTTCCTCAACGTGTATCTTATTATTTCAATTTTTCATGTTCTCTTTCCTCTGCACTTTTACAGGATATTGTACATGAAATAAAAAGTGAGAACCCCGAGGCAATGGATGAGGATGATAGTGATGAGGTAGCTGAAATAAAAGCTGCTCATTTTGAGGAGTCAATGAAATATGTCTAAAAAGTGTCAATGATGTATTTGCTGCAGCTGCTGCTTCTGCTGCTACTTCAGATGTATTTGCTAAGATGATTTCCCCTGCCAAGATGATGTGCATCCATTTTATGGAGATCTGCTAAATATTTTATATGATAAAGATCACTACAAGTTGGCCCTTGGCCAGATCAATATTGCTTGCAATCTCATTGCCAAAGTGGCCAAAGACTATGTTAGGCTGATAAAATATGGGGATTCTCTTTACCGCTGCAAATCTTTGAAGGTTTCTGCACTTGGACGGATATGTACCATTGTTAAGAGAATTGGACCAAGTTTGGCTTACCTCAAACAGGTGAGGCAGCATATGGTTATGTTCTTTTTTCTATCTATCTGATTTTCACTACCTCTCATTCCTTGGGATATCTTGCAAGGGTTCTATAAATTGATGGTCTATATTTTGGTGGGTGTCTTGTATGGGCCTATGAACTTTTTTATCTTGTCTTTTTTTTTAATCCTACAACTAGATTTTGATATGTGGATTGCTTTTAAGGAACTTTGATACCGCCATTTCAGTAGTTCTTCATATGATATTTTTCTATGCAGTCCCCAGTCTAGGCTTTATTTGTACATTTTTTATCTCAATATTAAAAGAATTAATTTAGTTAAATAAAGATTTATGTCCCAAACACAATGACAACTAGGATGTGAATTTAATCTTTTTGATAACTAAAGAGTCAAAAAATATAAAAGATGGTTTAATATAACCTACAACTTTGTCCATGTAAGAGTTGAACTCTAAAATTTATGGTATTAAGACCTACAACTTGCAGCTAAGAATATGATACTGAATAATTATGACTTATTTTAAAAATTCAGGAAAACTTAACCATTTCTGTAGTGATTACTTAAAAAAAATTATACCTGATCGACGACTCAATATTTGTAACCTCTCAAAAAATTTTCCTTTCCACTTCAATATCTTTCCTTAATAATTCTTGATCTCCTCAGAACCACTAGAAAAAAAACAATAACAACAAAACTTGCTACTTTAGAAAATTGCATCAATACTTAACTTAAACATTACAGTCATGAAGGGTGTAACAAAATCTGATATGCTAATAGACAAACTCATTTTGCACAAAATGGCATTAAGCATGGATTTTGGTTTACATGTGGTACATCAATTCCTTCATCGAAGACATTATCTATTACATTTATAATTGTTTATTTAGGTTCCATAGCACTAGCATATACACAAAAAGAATCTGTATTAAAAAAAAAATGGAGACTACATATATATAAAAATATCTATTAAAAAAAAAAGAGGCCACTAAGGACAATTGCATAGGTCTCCAGAAACAACATTACCCAAGTCTTTCTCTCAAGCCAAAGACTCAATGTGTTCAATTGTCGAGACTAGCAGTCAATTCTATGTTCAGTATATTTGTTAGGCCCTCCTGCAATTTGAACGAATTAAGAATAGAAGATAGGAACTGATTTAACACTTCACCTACTCAAAAACACAAATCAATGAAATAATCCACATTAGGCCAAGACAGGTTGACGCATTCAATATGAGAATACTTACACAAAATGAAGCCGAATCATGCCAAACAATGACAATGAGAAGTTGACTATTGGCCCTTCTAGTTTGTTATTTGATAGTTGCTTGACAATGACACATTCAAAATGTACTTATGAGCAAAGACCTAGAATGAATGAAATTGATTAAATAATGAGGGTATGTTAGTTTGAGCTTCACTTGGTTTCAAGAATACTTTAATATTCTCTACTTAACAAGGCCAACCATCTGAAGGTGGAAGCTCATCTAGCCTCACCCCCCCTCCCCCTAACATCAATCTAAATTCCCCATTAACACATAACAATATTCATTAACATGACATATAATTCAATACTAATACACAACATTCATAGATAATTACTTAAAACAATGTTCATGAAGTTATTATGATAGTTTTATTGATATTTTTATCA
Source organism: Chamaecyparis obtusa (assembly GCA_027943335.1). NCBI lineage: Eukaryota > Viridiplantae > Streptophyta > Pinopsida > Cupressales > Cupressaceae > Chamaecyparis > Chamaecyparis obtusa. The sequence continues at coordinate 2,218,660 of BSBK01000039.1, forward strand.
CAATTTGATGTTTAGGATAGGCGAAAAGCACCTGCAACAATAGAGGCAATAGTTGTAGATATAGATGACGATATCCCAAAAATCCCTAATATAATAAATACGGTGAAGAAAAAAATAAAAGCATTCAATGCAGAAATTATTACTATTTTGCATGATGCTACTACCGGCCTCACCATGATGTCCATGACCAGGTAATTGAGCAAGGAAAAAATCCTGTAACAAGAACAAATACATATTTTAGTTCATGACATAAAAGAGTATAAAATATAAACCTTTATTGAACTTTTGTTATAACTAAAGATTCATTACTGCTTACTTCAAAACAATGTGCTCGTGCCATCAATTCATCTGTCCTCTTCACCATCTCCTCAGTTGGATTCACATTTGACAAAATAGTAATAATTTCTGCATTACTCTTTTTCTTCATCGTATTTATTATATTAGGGATTTAGGATATCCTCATTTGTATCTACAACTATTGCCTCTGTTGTTTCAAGTGCTTTTGCCATATCTGATATTTATCTTCAGGTGTCCACACTCGTTCTATTGCTTGTTGCCAGCGGCTCACAGTCAGTGATTGGGAGAGCCCTGTTTTGGCACCAGTCATGTAGTACAAGCACTAGAATTGAGTTTTTTGGCATGGCTGGGAAATGTTTGTATATCAACATGCGATAGAGTTTTTTGCCCAAAATCTATCACATGTTGATATACAAAAATTTCCCAGCCCGTGCCAAAAAACTCAATTCTAGTGCTTGTACTGAGACCTTAAATTATTGAGCTTCTCTTTGTTTCAAGAATAGTTTAACATTCTCTACTTAACAAGGCCAACCACGTGAAGGTAGAAGCTCATCTAGCCCCTCCTAGGAGCCTCTTATGATCCTTTATGACATTTTAAGACCTCTAAGATGTATTCTTAGGGATTGTAAATGGTCATAAAGGGTCATAAGGGGCCTTGGGACACAACAAATGAGAAACATAATTGTAGGCATCATGGTCACATTTTTTTGGAGACAACGTAATTGAGTGGTATACTCAAATGATGGAGAGAAACTTCTGCACCTCTAGTTCCAAGTTGTTCTCCATCTCGCAGTGTCAAATTAGAATTGAAGGTGCAGAAGTTGCGCTCCATTTGTGTATACAACTCAATTACGTTGTCTCCAAAAAAATGTGACCATGATGCCTACAATTATGTTTGTCAGCTATTGTGAAATCCTCGTCACCCTTAGCTACCATCCTAAGCCCTTCTTCCCTCTCTAGTTCTTCAAGCCTCTACAAGATATTTGGATCAATAAAGTCTGCAACATTGTGTCCATCCATGATCTCAGGAATATCATCTTCTTTCCACTCTTCATTTGCCAAAATATACCGCTTCTTCAAGCTTGTAGAGTAGTCTCTAGTGGTTGAAAATTGATCTTATTACAAACTACAATAAGAGGCTTAGTAAGTCTAATTTAATTAGTCTATGGATTGAGACCTTAAATTATTGAGCTTGTCTTTGTTTTGAGAATAGTTTAATTAAAATTCTTTACTTAACAGAGCCAACCACGTGAAGGTGGAAGTTCATTTGGCCCCTCCTAGGAGCCTCTTATGACCCTTTACGACATTTTAAGACCTTTAAGATGTATTCTTAGAGGTCATAAATGGTTGTAAAGGGTCATAAGGGGTCTTGGGACACAACAATTGAGAAACATAATTGTAGGCATCATGGTCACATTTTTTTGGAGACAACGTAATTGAGTGGTATACCTAGATGATGAAGAGCAACTTTTTATCCTCCGATTCCAAGTTGACATTGCGGGATCCCAAGACCATAGATAAGGAATAAATTTAGAGAGTGGAGGAGGCCATAAGGACAAAAATAATATAGGAAAAACCTCAAGTTAAATGAGGCAACTGCAAACATTTTAATAGAATTTTATTATTAAATAATGAAATTTGCATAGATGGGGCTTAGAAAACTATAATATGTAAATTTCATTATTTAATAATAAAAATGTATTAAAATCTTTTCATTTTCCTCATTTAGCTTGAGGTTCTTCCTATATTATTTTCGTCATTATGGCCCTCCTCCGCTATCCCGTAGTGTTAACTTGGAATCAGAGGAGTGGAAGTTGCTCTCCATCATCTAGGTATACAACTTAATTACTTTGTCTCCATAAAATTTTGACCATGATGCCTATAATTATGTTTGTCAACTATTGTGAAATCTTTTGCAGTCTGGCCTTTGTTTCCGTTGATGTGTCCTACAACCTATGAAAACTTTGAAATATGTTACATGATATAGATATAAAGATCACTAATGGGTGGGAGGAGTATCCCCATGGCCTCTATCATGTGGGGGATCCATGTCACCTTCTCTTATATTTCAAACTTCAGTGAGACTTCATACCACATAGTGTTCATTGATTACATTCAATGCATTATTTACGCTTGTATTGGTGGGAAAACTCTTAAAAATGCGCAAAAGAGATTGCATTCAACCATGTTGTTTACATGACACATGTAGTTTACCTCCAGCCTAAATCAACATTGTGTACAAATTTGCGAACAGTGCATGGTACGAAGCCTCATTAAAGCTTGAAAATGATCCATGATCTCAGGAATATCATCTTCTTTCCACTCTTCTTGCCTTTCTTTTCCCATCTCGCAACTTGGGCATTGCAACATGAATCCTATTTTCCACAACTATTGATGGATCCTTAGGTGTAGTTGAAATTACCAAATGGCCTTCAAAGGTCAAGGAGCAAATGGAATAACCAAGAAAACACTATACATTAAATCATGTGATTGATAGTAGATTGGGGCTCACCTGAGCCATGAACATGAAGAATTATTCTAAAAAAAGATGTAAACCATATCTATGTGCAGTTGAGGCAAAGAGAAGTTATGTCATATCCATATTAAAATATTAGTTACAATATGAAAATACTAAACTAACTAATTCCTGAGTTCATCTCTGCATATGGTTCCAACAAAGATATGCAATTACAATATAGATCAGGCATCTTAAAAATATAATTTCAAAATTTTCCCTAGCCTAACATGTTTTGCACTCAAATCCTTCATCGTGGAGAAGTGGAGATGGGCAGATAGATGCAGATGAGTTGTCATTGACCCAACTAAAGTATCTGCAGCCATTATTTTCCTGTGATGCCCAATCTACATTAGTTCTTATAATATAATGAATATTATTTACATTAGAAACATTAAATATATACACATGAGCAACCTTTTTTCTATTTGGTCAGCACCAAAATTATTGTCCAAGGTTGGTCTATGTCCGTGAAGTCTTCAACACACACTGCCCACCACCACATTGAGAGTTTGGCACATTGACAAGAGCCATCGAGCCTATATCAATAATGCACCACACCATCGTTACTACATTTATTACATAAATATTATAACATATAATCATATGATTATAATAATCATGCATTCACCACTATTGTTCTATTGTAGATTCAAGTACTTAAAAAATGTTTGTAATCAATGGTTTGAACAAAGATGTCATTCTAGGGCAGCAAGGACAATTTAACTATACCTGAGCTAGAATTATTCAACTTCAATACTTTCAAAACTGAATATGAAATAGGGATATAAATAAGAACTATCCACATAGGTTATAGAGACTAAAACCTTGCCATTGATCCATACGAGTATAACACAAAATAGATTTACATAAACTAATTAACTCAAAACACAAACCCTTTTTTGAATAATTTAATTTTAACTTTGGTTGTGTTGAAGGAACTATGTTGACTTTATTTTGTAGTTGTTTAACATGAGAGTTTTTAGATTAATAGGAGTTCACATTTTTATGGGAACATATCATTCAATTGAGCATTAATGCCCATCTATATCTAGTGAGATGAACATAACTCATGTACCTCATGCTACTGTGTTCTCGATTCATGATTCCCTTCAGGATCATAATCTTTCTTTGGTTTTAAGCCTGCAACTGTGTTCCTCCCTTCAATCGGTTCTTGGATTTGGGTCAAGGCTGTTCTGCATAGAATTCACTGTCTTCAAACTAAATCTTCTAACTAACTTTAACCACTCTACTCTAGAACTATCGACTATCAAAAAGACACTCTAATCTAGTTGATCAAGTTAGATTAGGGTCATCTGGAATAGTCTAACAGTGGGTCCTTACAATGGTTATTGTCATTTAGTTATATAAACCAATTAACTCAAAACACAAACCCTTTTTTGAATAATTTAATTTTAACTTTGGTTGTGTTAAAGGAACTATGTTGACTTTATTTTGTAGTTGTTTAACATTAGAGTTTGTAGATTAATAGGAGTTCATATTTTTATGGGAACGTATCATTCGATTAAGCATTAATGCCCCTATATATCTAGTGAGATGAACATAACTCATGTACCTCATGCTAGTGTGCTTGGATTAGACTAGACATTATCCAACCACCTGTGAGGGTTGTCACTGTTATTAATTGGTGTAAAAGGAGGACTGTCTATGTGTTATAGCACTTTATATAAATACTCACTATTTGGATAATGTCTAGTCTAATGAAAAATAGTGTATACAAGGTATCCAAGCACACTAGCATGAGGTACATGAGTTAGGTGCATCTCACTAGTTATAGATGGGAAACTATGGCACACTAGTATCTATGAGCTCCTATTAATCTACAAACTCTCATGTTAAACAACTACAAAATAAAGTCAACATAGTTCTGTTAACACAACCAAAGTTAAAACTAAATTATCTTACTATGTTTCCTTTATTTTGTAGTTGTTTAACATGAGAGTTTGTAGATTAATAGGAGTTCACATTTTTATGGGAACGTATCATTCAATTGAGCATTAATGCTCATCTATATCTAGGTATGCATCACACATGCTTAAGGCAAAATTTCCTAATACAACTGAAGAGAGTAATTAATATGGAAATTGAATCAAATGTAAGCAATGATAGTATGCCATGGGAAGTCACAATAAGTATGAACCCATAGTGGATTTTCATTGTTTCCTAAAAGAAGATCATTTTCAGAGTGAGATTTTGCTACATAGAGGTGAAGCCATGACATACAAAAGGTAAGAGAACCTGAAATTTTCTGACATATAATTCTATCATGTCAAAAGGACAACAAAGTGTAGTTTTTAGAACAATGGAACAACCATCTCTCTCAAAAGGAACAACCATCATGTTATAGAGTTATTGAATATGGCCATTATCATGAGATCATAGGGCAAAACACATCTATCTACTATTAATGAACAATTTCTTCTATAGAGGCAATTTTGAATTCTATGTTCATGTGAAAAGGAAATGTCACTTAGTTTGAAGTCCTAATAGAATAAATACAATAAGAAGACATTGACATATCATGCCTTATATTAGAACCAATCACAATAAGAACACGGAACGACCATAAGGTACAAGCATGTGCAAGTCATTGTAATCATTGGAGATATGTTAAATGTTAAGTACAATAGTAGAGCATGACCATGATACAATTAATGAAAGTTCCATAAAACACCATGATATTTATAATCAATCATATTAGAGAAAAGAAACATTGACACAAATGATTTGTATTTTAGTGCCACCAAATACTTCCAAATAGTCATCAATGTATTAAAGCATTCCAAAGTATAGGATAACAAGGTGCTTCAATACATAGCTGCAATGATCAAAATAGTATTTTACAATATCATGAAGTAAAGAAATGCAATGTTTCAAAATAAGGAAAACTAAAACAACAAATGACAAGAATTGTCATTAAACACAACATAAACTGCATCTTTGACATTGAGCCCTCAAAGAATAGGTTTGATGTTTTCATGTTTTGAAAGTTAACAAGGTTTATATTTTCATCATGAATACATGAAAATAAGCACAAAGAATCACAATAAGTAATCTCTAATATAAAGAAACACAATGACTATCAACATCAAAGTGGTGGTGTAGGAACTCAAACATCATCTAAAGATACTTTGTCATGTTCTCTTTCCTCTGCACGTTTACATGATATTGAACGTGAAAGAAAAAGAAGTGAGAACCCCGAGGAAATGGATGAGGATGATAGTGATGAGGTAGCTGAAATAAAGGCTGTTCATTTTGAGGAGTTGATGAAATATGCCCGAAGAAGTGTCGGTGATGCTGATATTTGGAAGTATCAAGCCTTTTCACAAACACTACAACAATCTCAAGGCTTTGGTTCTGAATTTTGATTTCCAAATAGACCTGATGATGCTTCTGCTGGTGCTTCGGATGTATTTTATACAGAAAATAATAAAGATGATGATGACTTATACAGGTTGCACATCCACATCCACATCCACATCTGATATAAAATTTATTATTGTAAAGTCTTTTTATGGAAATTTGTTTTACATTAGCCTATATTATTCTGAAGCCTTCTTATAGAAATCTATTTTATATTAATCCTTAGAATTAGTTAGCAAATCTTCTTCTTTCTTTCTAAATTCATGAATGATTCTATTTTTCTGCAGTAAATAGCATACATAACAGATAAACATGAAATCAACAACAAATATCTACCTTATGCTTTTACTACTAAGTCTTTGTTTGTCGGGCATACTGATTATAAATACTTGAGGTATTAGATTATTGATACGTCCCTGGTATTTTCATGCATTTAATCTTATAAAATCATCAATTCTTAAGCATTAAGCATAGTAATAGGTCAATCTTCATTTAATTGCAAAAATGAAACAACAATGAAGAAAATAATGAGCAACAAATAATAGATATTATTAACATAGGTTGAAACCAATCTCATCCTTTGATTATAAGAAGGATTTCCAAGATCCTATTTGAAAATAATAGATATTATTGAAATAAGCAGACGCCAATCTCATCTTGTCTCCTGTGATCTTATATCATAGGATTTCAAAGCTCCTATATATTTGAGGATAATAGACATTATAGACACATAAGTTGAAGCTAGTTCTTCCTTGCTCTTGTGATCTTATATCAAGGATTTCCTAAGATACTTTATTCAAATTGGATAGTATTATCACTTGATATTCATACCTTCTTGGTAAAAAGAAGTGTATCGCTAGATACCTAGTGACAAAATTGACCCTCTCCTAGTTTTAGATTGAGGCCAAGCAGCGCCAGGCTTTCAGTGGGATAAGGTTTAGTATCCATATGGCATTCAACAACCACACTCTGCTTGAATCCATTTTTCTCATCCTTCAATGTTACCAAATACATATTTGTACTCTTCACATAGTGATAGTAATATAATTTAAAAGGAAATAACATAGAGTGACAAGCCACATGATTGATGGAGGAGGGAGCCAAGAGTTTTTCTCCCTTTACTGTAACCAAATAAATAAACATCATTGTAACACAGAGGAGCGAAAATCTCAAACCTTTTTATCAAAGCATAAAAGATAAACAAATTTTATCAAATGTTGTAGTTGCAACTGCCCTAGTAGACATGTATGCAAAATGTGGAACTATAGACAAGGCATGTAAACTCTTTGACAAAATGCATCAAAGGCATGTGGTACCATATAATGCCATGATTAACGGCTATGTACAAAATGGATTTTTTGAAAATTCTTTAGAAATTTTGAAGCAAATGCAAATGGCAGGTGTAAAGCTAAATTCCAAAACCTTTGCTAGCATCCTCCTTGCATGTGCCAAAATGGGAGCTTTGGAACAGGGCAATTAACCAGTCACTGTTAATATATTATGCAGTCACAATATATATATTATGTAGTCACTATTAAGATTGACTTAGTCGATTGCTTGATCACATGATAACCAGTAATTAATGCTTATCATAACACATTGTTAATGTGTTACAATAACCACTAATTAGTGGTTATTCATATCACTGTGTAAGATAATGAAACAATGCCAACTGTGTCTATTCATATTGGTATTAATAACCATTGTGTGGGCTGGGAAAGACTTACTAGCACCATATAATTGATAGGAAATAATCAATGATACCCTAGCTTGTATAAATGGATGTCCTAGCTCATGGGTAACCAAAGAATCTAATGAACACACATTAACATGATGCCCTAGTTCACTAACACAAAAAATTCCATAATCAAATCATCCAAATAAATGAACTCAATGCCATGGATACAATAGAGCATGGAGTAATGAATATCACAGTAAGATGTGCCCTCAAAATACATGATGGTATTCAATCAAATGATCAAATGTCATGTATTCTATCAAAATGAAAAGGAGATAATGAAACAATCCCTACCTGAATGAGCTTCCATTTGATAAGGAGAGGAAAAGACAAGTTTCCAAAACCAAGCTCAAAGATCAAAGGCCCAAGTCCAGATAAAAACTACAAACCCTATACACAGTGCCGAATTCACCTTGGCCATCAAGGTTTCGTGCGCTGCCCCTTGAAAAAATTCATTGTGGTGATAATGATCAAATGAGAAATGAATTCTAATACAACCTCTATACACAGTGCCAAATCTGCCCTGGCCGATGAGGTTTCATGCGCTGCCCCTTCAAACAATTCACCGTGGTGATAATGAAATTAGAAATGAGTTCTTTTTTTTTAAAGTTATGCCCGTGTTCGTCAAAATTTTGACGTACACGGTAGTGGTCTAAATTTTGACTAACATGGGCATGGATTAAAAAAAAAAGAAAGTTTTCCTTCTATAATCCGACTAACCAAAACCTTTTTATTTCATGGTAAAAAATTTTGGTAGAAAAATGGTGGAAAATGTACTAGTGAAAAATTCTCAAATGTTGTAAATTAGGTTTCCTATCAGACCATGCTTCCTGTTACCCTGATTTTTCATGTCCCATGTAAAATTTGGCCAATTCCCATCTCAGAGTTTGCATTTTTATCCTTCCAAGTGCTCTGCAAAATTTCATGGCTTTATCTACTTCCCTTTGGTCTCTGCAATTGTTTCTAGGTCCCTGGCTAGGTGAAAAGTCCTTTAAAAATTCAAAAAACTAGCCATTGCAGACATAAAACCCTAAGTGACCCCAGCCTTCATTATATTTTTGAGTTAATTTTTCAGTCACTTAAACTCCTCAATACCCATGTGTGCTAATTTCCTATTGGTCGGTCACCTTTTCTCTTATGTTCCTCGACGGTTACCTTTTCCATTCCGTGACATAGCGAATACAGTGGTTCTCTTAGTTGCCAAGTGTTTTATGGTTACCGCTTAATATCTTGAAACTCAACAATGGCTAGCTTCTCTTCAGTCGCGTATTTACTAAGTCTTTTGGTGGTCACTTTAGTGGGGTCCCAGCCAGGAAGATCTGACAGTTGTTGTGAATTTGCAAGGGGTTTTTCTAACACATGCAATCTTGCGATCACCGTTGATCTTCTCTTTTACTCAGCACTTCAAAGTTAGGTGGGTCAATTGCCATGTTGTCCCATGTGGAAGCTTTTCATTGGCTGAGGGTGATAATTTAGATAATATGTCAGAGTGGGCCTGACCGACTGAGACCCTTTTAGATCAACGGTTGGCGTATCTTCTCATGGAGTTTTTCTAACACATGAGATTATGTGCCGACTATTGATTTTATTCTGCTGTCAGAGCTATCTTGGGTGGGTCCTCATTTGCTGATGTGCTTGCTTCTAGTTGGTCCATGTGTGCTAAGTTGACACTTGTCAGTGGGGCCATTTTCTTTTGGCGGTCAGAGGTTTTGTCATTGTCAGAGGATTGACGACCAGTGTGTCTTTGCAAGGGTGTTGTCAGATGTATGAGATCTTAAGATGGCCATCGATCTTTCTTTTTATAGAGGCTCTATCAGGTGGGTCCAATGCCAGGTTAAGGTGATGTGCTCATTTTTCATTGGTTGATGTAAAGAGGAAATCAGTGGGGCTAGTGCTGGGTGTTGCCGACTTGCTCAAATATGATTGGTTGTCATCTACTGATAGAGACTTATAGGTGGACTGATGTGTCAATAGGGTCATGGCTTAATGAAATCTATGGTGGGTGTATAATCTGAAAGAATCTTTGGGGGCCATGAGATCATGCACCCGCCATTAGATTGGAATCTTAGTTTAAGTGGGTCCATTGTCAAAGCTTGCTGAGGTGTATGCCTACAGAGTAGTCAACTATGAATAAAAGATTACCATGTGGTGAATGGGCCCAGGCTTAGAAAGTACTCCGCAAATTAGTGACGAAAGAGTTCCTCAGGTTCGCCAGACTTAACCAGGGTCAACTAAATGTTTAAATGACTCTGTGACTGAAGGAAAAGGGTAACTCGAGGTTGACTTAAAGTTAGATTTGCAGTCAGATGCTGAGCCCAAGTAAATAAGAAGATCTGACGGTCATGTTTTAAAGTGAGATTAAGATTTAAACATCGACCGTCGATGGAGGAAAGGTTTGGTGCCACCTATTAGCCGTTATTATTTAAATTCAAATATATTCCTGCAGGGTTTCAGCTAGGTTTTTGAACCAGTAGTCAATTGTGATAGAATTGGTGGATGGAATTTATATCTTCAAGAAATTTTGCAGTTGAGGAAGATGATGACAGGGGTCTGGGTGGCCGTTGTTGGTCATTTCTTGTCTCAGGAGGGTACCAATTAGTGCATTCATGGCAAGAATTTGTGCAAGAGAGGTAGATAAGTTTGGGTTTCTTGTCTACAAGTTGATTTCTAGTACAGAGATGGGCACAAATATCTGATCAGCTATGATTTTTGCAGAGATATATTTATGATCAGATTTGGTCAGCTAGGGTTTGATTATTGTATGGAAAGCCATGTAACCCTAGTTAGTTTTTGACTCTTGCCTGTGTGCAAAGGAGTATGTATATATTGTATTTTTGAAGCCTTAGGGCTCAAGGTTGGACAATTGTAGAAGAATTTCTTTTCTTAAGGGTCATATGTGGTATCATTTCTACCCTCTAGTTTATACAATAGTATTTCTCCCATTGATGATTTAGATATTGCAGAGGTATTTTGTGACAATCCTTCATGTCCTTATGCTTCCTTGTCTAAATTATCTCTTATTGGATTAAAGTATATGATGTTTTCAGTGATATCTTAGGGTTCCTGATCCCTCTTGCTTTCTGTAATTTTGTGTGTTATTGTGTTTGGTTTGATTTAGATGTTTTGTGGGTATACTTCAACCCCCTAACAATCTTTTCTCAATCCTACACCAAGTTATAGAAGTGAATGTCTGCTTACAGTTCATAAATTGTGTCTTATGTTCAGAGCCTTCTATGAAAAACTTATGCAAGCCTATTCAGTAAGTTGTGACCTACTAGAACCGAGCCTTTCATTGATTCCATTCCTCTATACTGAGATCCAAACCCTAATTTTGGTGTATCACCTAGTAGGTAGTTTTCTTTCAGTCTTTTCCCTTTCCAAGCATTCCTTCTATCTCTTTCCCTTAAAAGTTTTACTTTTCATGTCTAGAAGAAAATTAAGTTGATTATCCAAGAGGAACAAGCCTAGAACCTGGAGGTCTCATCTTAGTTAGCATAGGTCCCACAACCTGGAGATGATTCCCATGTTATACTAGGTTATCAAGACTATGAGAGCTTGAGACAAGGGTGCAAACTTAGTGTATAACAATTCTGGCACACCCGGTGGGACTACACAAGAAGTTCATTGTTGAAGATTATGTTATCTCTGATATATTGATAGCATAATATAGACTTGGAGAAGTTGTTTATATCAAGTATATCTAGTGACTCCACTGATTTCAAAGATCTGAGCTAACCTTGTTTAAGGTTTATGAGAAAGATTGAGACCAGAAGCTCAAAGCCTACTCAATTTTCAGAGTTGCCCTAAAAAAGAAGTCACAAAGGTAGGTCAAATCAAAGAACATCCCCTACAAGGAGAGTTCAATCAACACCTCCTGATACCTTAGAAAGGAGACCTCCTCCCTTTCATTCCAGAAGAAGAGGTAGATCTTTGACCAGAGATCTAGAAGAGGATTCAAATCTAGCAGCAAATACAGCTCATATAGTTGTCAATCTTCAGATTCCAACTCTTGCTATTGCTAGACAGTTTGCCTTTGCACCTTTCAACTAAGTGAGTCCATTAGCATTTTCTCAACATCATGATGTGCCCTTGGTGGCACTAAAAAGTATACCTGATTTCACTGGTGAAGGGAAAACAACTACTTTTGAGCACATAAGAGATGTGACCACCATCTATAGCATACACAATATTACTCAAGAAGATGTGGCCACAAAATTATTAGTAGCCTCTCTAAAAGGTAAGGCTCTTGAATGGTTTAGGACTTTAACTATTGGTTCTATTACTTCATGGGATGAATTAGGAGATGCATTAAGTAAGCATTTTGAGGATAAATCAGATAACTTGTCTCTAGTTGAGTAGCTAACAATTATTAAGAGAGACCCTCAAGAGCAGATGACAAATTACAATAGTAGATTCCTCAAAACATGGAATAGAATCCTGGTCTCAGTGAGACCATCAGTTGACCATGCTTTCCTCTACTACTTGCAAAGTTTGAATGGTCAAATTTCTATCATGATCCAATCTATGGGTGGTACTTCTTTACCCCAAGCCTTTAACATAGCTATCAGGGCTGAAAATTATTTAATCCAAGTAGGCATGATTGCGAGAAGACCTCCAATGCCCATTTTTCCTATCCTTCACCTACACAAGTACCCTCATTTACCCCTATTCCCACCATATTAGCACCTCAGGCCAGTGCTAGTAGTTAAGAGCTAACAACTAGTTTCTCTCAAGAGCTACAAGAGATAAAGAATAGCCAACAAAGTAGTTAGCAAGAAATGACAAACTTGTTGCAGACCTTGACTAAGGAGGTCACAAATCTAAAGAAACAAGGTCAAGGAATTAGACCACCATTTCAGTCACAAGGCCAAGGTCCTAATCAGCAATACCAGAATCAAGGACAACCTTATCAGCAAAATAGGCCACCATACCAAGGAGGCTATCAAGGACAAAGGCAAAGTTTTAATCAAAGACCATTCCAACCATAACCCTACACCTCTAAATTTTGCAAATCCAGTGAGGGATATGGTTCCTAATCAAAACAATGTGGCTATGGAGAATGAATGGTGTTTTCCTTGTAATCAGCCTCACAATTAGGCCACATGTTAAAATGGATGGATGAACCAAGCTCTAATGGTTAAAAATTCCTCACAAGCTCAATCAGAGGCTTCATCTAGTGGGTCAGTTCCTCAACAAGAATCACAAGAGAATGAGACTACTCTTTTCAAATGGGAGCAACCAAACTTCAATGGGGTCAATGATGAAGTTGCTTTTGTTGCCTATACAAGAGCAAAGAGAAGAGCTCAAGACATGGAAAGGGCAGATTCCAATGCCAAAGTGACTACATCCATAGAGCCGCTGCAACAAGCTACTCCCATCATACAAAGGGAGGCTCTTGTCATTACAAGCAAAGAAGGCCAATAGTCTAAGGAGGTGGAACCCATCATAGTGAAACCACAATAAAGAATACACACTATGAAACCTTTTAACATTGTAGACAACATGAAGAAGGTGAATGTCACCATGTCTATGTGGGACTCTTTGGCTCTTCCAGGACAACTTGAAATTTTGAAGAAGGCCATGACAGAAGTGGCAACTCCTCAACCAGCAAAAGAAGCTGCAAAGCCAGTGTTGGTTAACACTGATCAAGAAAAGGAGGCTCTAAGTAGAATCTCCAAAGGTAATGCCACACAAGGTCGAAACTCAAAGCCATATCCCTTTTATGTATCTTTAATCATTGGAAAATCTTTAGTGCATAATTGTATGGTAGATAGTGGAGCTACTAGCACTGTAATGCCCAAGAAAGTAGCTGACCAATTAGGACTGAAATATGAACCCTTTCAAAAGAAGGTTATGCAACTTGATGGATCCTTAGTCAATACTATAGGTGTGGCTAAGGATACCAATCTAATCCTGTATTCTAGTCCTAATTTCTCCATTCTCCTTGATAAATATATCATAGATCTCCATGCATTATTTTCTATATGTCTTTCAAGGGAGTTTATAGCTAGGATAGGAGGCTACCTATCTTCTAACTGGTCTCACATGCTATTTCATATGAGTTATGGGACCAAGGTCACCATTAAGTCAGAACCATTGGAAACACACCATATAGAGCCATATGTGTCCAATACCATCAATGTAAATTGCCCTATATTTGATGACAGTGACTTCCAAACCATTAGTGAAGCAAGCACAAAGATTGAAAGTATCCCTGATATTTTTCTAGATGAAAGAGCTTTAGAGGCCCAAGAAAATCTTATTTGGGATCTTGGTTTGGGAAGTTATCTGATACAAGAAAGTGGATCCATAGAGCCGAGCCTTCTCAAAGAAGACACTGATTTAGAGGATTAGAATAATCAGGTTTGGGAGCTATTTTTTGATGGAGCTAGAAGTAGGCATGGTTATGTTGGTGGTGCTATGTTAGTGTCCCCAAAGGGAGAAAGGTATTATACTACCTTTAGATTTAGTTTCTCCTACACTAGCAATATTGTAGAGTATGAAAGTCTAGTTAATGGACTAGAATGGGCTAGAGAAAAAGGGCTTAAGGCCTTAAAAGTTTATGGTGATAGTGAGTTAGTTGTCATCCAAGTAAGAGGGATAAGTGCAACAAAAAATGACACTTTGAAAGCATACAAGCATAGAGTTTGGGATGCAATTGAAGATTTCCATGCTTTCAATATTGTTGCTATCCCTAGGAAGCTAAATCAAAATGTAGATAGGTTAGCTACTGTTGGATCTTAGTATGATATTCCAAATAGAATTTCAAAAGAAATGGATCAACAACATATCAAAGTGATTGTCAAACCTTCTATTCCTGATAATGATGTTAATTGGCAGGTGTTTGACAATGATGAACAAATTCTGTAATTTTTGTTTGAAGAAGATGTTTTTTTATAATACAACCAAGATAGGCTATCACAAAACTATGGTGATCAAGTGATACAACTTAAGTCTAATAAGATTCCTAGAGATCTTGTCACCTTAGAGACTATCTTCGACAAGGATGATGAAGTCAAGAGAAATAAAGCTAGCCTGGTAATCCAACAAGAACATTGTGTTGAACTAGAGTTGGAACTAGGTAAGAGCTTACAATTTGGAAAAGTGAACACTGAATTGGAAAAGCAAGCTTACACTTAGTTATTCAAGGAATTCAATGATGTTTTTTCATGGCAATATGAGGATCTCAAAGGTTTTGATCCTACTCTTGCTCAACACACTATTGAATTAGAACCTAATGCCAAACCAATGAGGTAAAAACAAAGGTCTATTAATCCCAAGCTTGAGCCAATTATGCATAAAGAAGTACTCAAACTAATAGAAAGTGGTATCATCTACCCCATTAAGCATACTAGTTGGGTTTCCAACCTTTTTCCTGTCAGGAAGAAGAATGGGGAATTGAGGTTATGTGTTGACTTCAGGGATCTTAACAAGGCCTCATTAAAGGACCGCCATCCACTACCCTACATGGAACAAATGTTACAATGTGTCTCTGGATCTGAGAGATTTTCATTATTGGATGGCTATTCATGATACAATCAAATCTTAGTGAATGAAGAGGATGAATATAAGACTACATCTACAACCAAGTGGGGAACCATGGCTTATCAAAAGATGCCCTTTGGTTTGTCAAATGCAGGTGCTACATTTCAAAAGGCAATGGATATGGCCTTTAAGAGCCTAATGTACAAGTTTGTGCTGGTCTACTTAGATGACATAACTATCTATTCAAAGCATGCAGTAGATCACATCAAACATTTAAGAAAGATTTTTGAAAGGTGTAGAGAATTTGGAATATCTCTTAATCCCAAGAAATGTGTCTTTGCAGTTCATGAAGGAAAATTATTGGGATATGTAGTATCCAAAGAAGGAATTATGGTGGATCTTGAGAGAATTGCAACTATCTTAGAGCTACCCTTACCTCATCATAAGAAAAGTCTCCAATCTTTCATAGGAAAGATTAATTTTGTTAGGAGGTTCTTGCCTAACATTGTAGATTTACTCAAGCCTTTGAAAACCATGTTAAAGAAGAGTTCAGCTTTTGGTTGGACCAAAGAAAGGAAAGTCAATTTCCAAGCTATCAAAGAGGCCTTAACAGAAGCCCCTGCTCTCCTAAATCCAAATTTTAGTAAGGATTTTATCCTTTATGCTTATGGAGGACATGATGCTATATCTGCAATGCTGACCCAAGAAAATTTAGATGGATTGGAGCAGCCTATTGCTGTCTTTAGAAAAGGTTTAGAGGAGTATGAACAGAGATACCCTTTTGTAGAGAAATATGTACTTGTTGTGGTAAAGAGCCTTAAAAAGTTTAGATATTTGTTGACTCATAGCAAGGTACATTTAAAAGTTACTCATCCAAGTGTTAAAGAGTTTTTGCTTTCCAAGGACCTAAATGAGAAAGAGCTGGTTCAATCACCAAGGTGATGGAATATTACATAGATATCCAAACCACCAAGCTAGTTAGAGGAAGAGGCCTTTGTGAGCATTTGGTAGAGGATGAAAGTTCAAAAAAATCAGAGCAAATAGATGCATCTCTGGTGGTGCATTCTATAGAAGAACAAGCAAAGGCAGCAAGCTAGTTGCCTAATATGATCAATTATTTGAAGATAGGACAATGTGCTGTAGGTTTGGATTCAACAAAAAGGAGGTATTATAGGTTACAATCCATTCCTTTTGTGATGGTAGATGAAGTTCTTTTTAGAAAGGATCACAGTGGTGTCCTTTTAAGATGCATAGATTCATAAAAGGTAGCAGATGTCCTATTTGAGTTTCATGATGGACCTTTTGGTGGTCACTTTTCTCCTAGGACTACTACTTTTAAAATCATGAGAGCTGGGTACTATTGGCCTTCTATCTTTAAGGATAGTCATGAGTATATGAGAAGATGCATCAAGTGTGCCATGTTTCCAGGAAAAGAAAGGCTTGTAGCCTTACCCCTACAACCAATCAGAATAGAGCAACCCTTCATGAAGCGGGGTATAGATTTCATTGGAATGATCAATCCTCCATCTAGTGCAGGCCATAAATGGATAATTACTACAATTGATTACTTCACTAGATGGACAGAAGCAATTACATTAAAATAAGCCAATGAGAGTGCTATCTTAGGTTTTTATGATGACATAGTTCATAGATTTGGCATTCAAGATTCAATAATTTCAGATAATGCATTGGCATTCACAAGTCTCAAAGTCTCAGAGTGGGCACTCAAGAATGGCATCTATCTAAATACCAGTTTCGATTATTACCCTCAAGGTAATGGTTTGGCAGAATCAACAAACAAGAATTTGATTAGGATAATCAAGAAGACTCTGCAAGATAATCAGAGGGATTGGCATACCAAACTGAAGTCTGCCTTATGGTTAGACATAATTACCCCAAAGAAGATTATTGTTAATTCTCCTTATATGCTAGTGTATGGTAGAGAGGCTAAGTTGTCCATTTCGACTGAATTTCCAGCTCTGGACTTGGCCACTCAGTATGTCCTATTTGAAGAGGAGGACCCCCTATAGATCAGATATACTTAGTTGATGGAGTTGGAAGAACTTAGAGACAAATCAATGTAGGATATGGAATTTCATCAGCTTCAAACAAAGAAGAATTTTGACAAAAGAGCCAAGGTCAGAAATTTCAAGGTTGGGGATGTAGTCCTCAAGTGGTATGAGTTCAAATCCAAGCCTGGTAGACATACAAAATTTGATTCATTTTGGGGTGGACCATTTGTTATAATAGAGTGTAAGGGGTCTAATGCTTTTCAACTATCAACTCTCAAAGGAGTTGCCTTGCCAATCTCAGTCAAGGGTTTCCACTTGAAGCCCTACTTTGAGGTTAGTCCCTCTCTATAATTTTTTTAAAATATGTTTTTCCCCTGTTTTCTTTCCCTATTTTCTATGTTAGTTCCTTGTTTTCCAAGAAGTTCCTGTGCACAGGTTCTGCCTCCCTATGAGAATTTTGATTTTTGATGCCCCCATGCATAATGAATATATAAGGCCACCGGTTCTCCATGCCTAGCAGGCTGACATCCAGCAGAAATTGCCAAAAGTTACCCTGATTTTTCATGTCCCATGTAAAATTTGGCCAATTCCCATCTCAGAGTCTGTATTTTTATCCTTCCAAGTGATCTACAAAATTTCATGGCTTTATCTACTTCCCTCTGGTCTCTGTAACTATTTCTCGGTCCTTGGTTAGGTGAAAAGTCCTTTAAAAATTCATAAAACTAGCCGTTGCAGGCATAAAACCCTAAGTGACCCTAGCCTTCATTATATTTTCAAGTTACTTTTTTGGTCACTTAAATTCCTCAATACCCATGTGCGCTAATTTCCTATTGGTCGGTCACCTTTTCTCTTATGATCCCCGATGGTTACCTTTTCCATTCCATGACTTAGTGAATATAGTGGTTCTCTTAGTCACCAAGTGTTTTACAGTTACCGCTTAATATCTTGTGACTCAGTGATGGCTAGCTTCTCTTCAGTCATGTATTCGCTAAGTCTTTTGGCGATCACTTTAGTGGTTTCCCAGCTAGGAAGATCCAACGGTTGTCATGAATTCACAAGGGGTTTTTCTGACACCTGCGATCTTGTGATCATCGTCGATCTTCCCTTTTACTTAGTGCTTCAAAGTCAGGTGGGTCCATTGCCATGTTGTCCCATGTGGAAGCTTTTCATTGGCTGAGGGTGATAATTCGGATAATATGTCAGAGTGGCCTGGCCGACTGAGTCCTTTTTAGATCAATGATTTGCGTATCTTCTCATGGAGTTTTTCTGACACATGAGATTATGCGCTGACCATCAATTTCATTCTACTATCAGAGCTATCTCAGGTGGGTCCTCATTTGCTGATGTGCTTGCTTCTGGTTGGTCCACATGTGCTGAGTCGACACTTGTCAGTGGGGCCATTTTCTTTCGGTAGTCAGAGGTTCTATCATTGTTAGATGATCAACGACCTATGTGTCTTCGCAAGGGTGGTGTTAGAGGTATGAGATCTTAAGATGACCATCAATCTTGCTTTTTGTAGAGGCTCTGTCAGGTGGGTCTAATGCCAAGTCAAGGTGACATGCTCATTTTTCATTGGTCGATGTAAAGAGGAAATCAGTGGGGCCAATGCCGCGTGTTGCCGACTTGCTCAAATATGATTAGTTGTCATGTGCTGATGGAGACTTATAGGTGGACTGATGTGTCAGTAGAGTCAGGCTTAATGAAATCTATAGTGGGCATATAATATTAAAGAATCTTTAGGGGCCATGAGATCATGCACCTGCCGTTAGATTGGAATCTCAGTTTGAGTGGGTCTGTTGTCAGAGCTTGCCGAGGTGTATGCCTACAGAGAAGTCAAGGGAAAATAAAAGATTTCCAAGTGGTGAATGGGCCCAAGATTAGAAAGTACTCCATGAATTAGTGACTAAATAGTTCCTCAGGTTCGCTAGACTTAACCGGGGTCAACTAAATGTTTAAACGACTCTGCGACTGAAGGAAAAGGGTAACTCGAGGTTGACTTAAAGTTAGATGCCAAGCCCAGGTAAATAAGAAGATCTGACAGTCATGTTTTAAAGTGAGATTAAGATTTAAACATCAACTGTCGATGGAGGAAAGGTTTGACACCACTTGTTAGCCTTTATTATTTAAATTGAAATATATTCTTGTAGGGTTTCGGCTAGGTTTTTGAACCAGTAGTCAATTGTGACAGAATTGGTGGTTGGAATTTATATCTTCAGGACATTTTGCAGTTGAGGAAGATGTTGACAGGGGTTTGGCCGGCCGTTTTTGGTCATTTCTTGTCTCAAGGGGGTACCAATCAGTGCATTCATGGCAAGACTTTGTGCAAGAGAGGTAGATACGTCCGGGTTGCTTTTCTGCAAGTTGATTTCCAGTAGAGAGATGGGCACAAATATTTGATCGGCTATGATTTTTGTAGAGATATATTTATGATCAAATTTGATTGGCTAGGGTTTGATTATTGTATTGAAAGCCATGTAACCCTAGTTATTTTTTTACTCTTGCCTACGTGCAAAGGAGTATGTATATTGTATTTTTGGAGCCTTAGGGCTCAAGGTTGGACAATTGTAGAAGAATTTCTTTCCTTAAGGGTCATTTGTGGTATCATTTCTACCCTCTAGTTTATACAGTTGTATTTCTCCCATTGATGATTCAGATATTGTAGAGGTATTTTGTGACAATCCTTCATGTCCCTATGCTTCCTTGTCTAAATTATCTCTTATTGGATTAAAGTATATGATGTTTTCAGTGATATCTTAGGGTTCCTGATCCCTCTTGCTTTCCTTTAATTTTGTGTGTTATTTTGTTTGATCTGATTTACATGTTTTGTGGGTATACTTCAACCCCCTAATAGTCTTTTCTCAATCCTACACCAAGTTGCAGAAGTGAATGTCTGCTTGCAGGTCATAAATTATGTCTTATGTTTAGACCCTTATATGAAATACTTATGCAAGCCTATTTAGTAAGTTTTGACATACTAGACCTGATCCTTTCATTGATTCCATTCTCTATACTAAGATCCAGACCCTAATTTCAGTGTATCACCTAGTAGGTAGTTTTCTTTCAGTCTTTTCCCTTTCCGAGCATTCCTTCTATCCCTTTCCCTTAAAAGTTTTACTTTTCATGTCTAGAAGAAAATTAAGGTGATTATCCAAGAGGAACTAGCCTAGAACTTGGAGGTCTCATCTTAGTTAGCATAGGTCCCACAACTTGGAGATGATTCCCATGTTATACTAGGTTATCAAGACTACGAGAGCTTGAGACAAGGGTGCAAACTTAGTGTATAACACTTCCTTAGGAGTTATATTTCGCAAGGCTTAAGTAGGAGTTCTATTAAGAATATAAGTGGCACAAGCCATTTCTTCAGCCCAAAATTTGTAATGCAAATCTTTAGCATGTAACATACATCTAGCCATTTCCACAATAGTTCTATGCTTCATTTCCACCATACCATTTTTTTTTGTGGTGTATAAAGAATGATAAGTTGATGTTTTATACCAAAAGATATCAAGTAAGAACGAAAAACATTATTAACATATTCAGTACCATTATCTATTCTAAGAATTTTAAGTTTAGAACCAGATTACCTTTCCACAAACATATGAAATTCAGAAAATGTGTCAAGAACTTGATCTTTAGTATGCAAGAAATAAATCCAAATTCTTCTAGTGAAATCATCCACAAAGGTAAGAGCATACTTTGAACCTTGTATGGAGTTGTTCTCCATTAGACCCAGCAGATCACTATGAATAAGATGTAACTTATGAGACGCCCTTCATGAAGTACTATGAGGAAAGGGCTCCCTTTTCATTTTGCCACTCATGCATCATGTGCATGTAATTTTAGATGGAACAAGAGCAGGTAATACTTCAACCATGTTAGATTTTTGCATCAAATAAATATAATCAGAATTCAAATGGCCAAGCCTTTCATGCCATCTATTGAAATCAATATTCACTTTCAAAGAGTACTTAGAAGAGGAAAACTCATAGAATTTAAAAAAGTTATCATGATCCAACTTAGCATTAGCAACAACATGATCAATGTTAGGATCAATAATAGAGCACATATCCTTATGAAATTCAACTTTGTAATCTTGACATAATTGAGAAATTGAAAGAAGATTGGATTTCAATTCAGGAACATAAAGAATATTGTGTAATTTTCCATTTGGAACATTAATATCACCAACTCCATCAAATTTGCAACTACTATCATCAACTAATTAAATAGGAATATTAGTAGTATCAGGTTGCAAAGAATCAAAAACTTCTCTATGAGATGTAACATGATGAGAAGTGCCACTATCAATAATCCCTTCTAATGCATGAGAAGCTTTATAACAAGTAGTAAAAGAAAGATGAGATTGATAACCTTGAGATTTGAAGTTATTTTGATTATTGTTGTAATAATTTTCCTAAGGCAAAGAATAGAAACCAAGATCTAGAAGCTCAAGAGATAGCACAAACAAGAGAGACAAGATAATATGATCAAATGAAGAATTCAATAATGATCAAATGATGGATAATTGATTGATTACATACAATGTAGAAATGCCTCAATATATAGGCAATGCATGATAACTAGAAGTTATGCAAGTGATAAGATATCAACTAGACATGGTGGAATCACATGTCCACCAAAGGTGGATCATACTCCATTGTACATGAAAGTATGTGTAACAATGAGAGGATGATAATGTGATAAGAGCACTAAAGGTGGATCTCACACACAAAGAGGTATGTGATGACAACTATCACACCTAAAGTGGAGATTCTCCTAACCATGTGCTAAAAATAAATGCAAACTCCTAGGTGTCTCAAAGACAACTAATTATGCAAATGCACTATCCTAAGTAAACTTAAGTGAAGTGTAATTAGTAAATACTTAATTACACCAACACCCCCCCTTAAGTGCAACTTAGGGGAATGCACTTAAGCTCACAATGCAAGATGAGTCTCGGCTACTTGGCCATGTTAGGTACCCATGTACAATATGCAAGAACAATGCAATCTCTCATAAAGTGGAGAAAGAGGGAAAACCTCATGGGAAAAACCCTCCCCCAAAAAGAGAGATGAATACAATAATAGAATATGAGAGAGAAGACCTCATATGAGGAAAATATCCCCCCCATAAGATAGAATAGAGAAGTCATGTGACCCCCCCTAATGGAATAGCCCACACCCCTAAGAGAGCTCACAACTAAAGAAACTTGCTCTCAGTGAAGGGTTTGGTGAAGATGTCTGCAACCTACTCTGCTGTAGGACAATACTGCATCTCAATGACCTACTCATGTATCAAATCTCTAATGAAGTGCATATGAACCTCAATGTGTTTGGTTCACTGATGTTGGACCGGATGTCTGGAGATCACTATAGCACCTTGATTATCACAATGAATGACTGTAGGTCATGGAATACTAAAACCAAACTCCTTCAGGATATGTTGAAGCCAAATAGCCTTTGTAGCTACAGTAACAGCCCCTCGATACTTAGCCTCAGTCAAAGAAAGAGCAATAGCATGTTTCTTCTTACTCTACCAACAAATGCGGCCTGAACCAAGATGAAATATGTAACCTGAAGTAGACTTGCAACCATCAACATCCCCTGCCCAATCTGAGTCTATATATCCAACCAATTGAAGTCTTGTACCTGATGCATAGTGAATCCCATGTGTATGTTTACCCTGTATGTAGTGTAATATGTGCTTGGCTGCCTTCCAATGAAGCTCATGTGGCTCTTGCATGAAGCAAGAAACCATGCCAACTGCAAATGATATGTCAGGGCATGTATGTGTCAAGTAGATGAGACTTCCAACAAGATGTCTATACAAAGTATCATCAACAAGTGGTGTAGAACACTTAGCCTCTAACTTGACACCTAATAAAAATGGAGTGGGTGCAGCCTTGCAATCACTCATGTGAAATCGAACAAGTAGATCAAGAGCATACTTGGGCTGAGAAAGTGTGATCCCTATTGAGGATTGTGTGATCTCAATACCAAGAAAATAGTGAAGTAAACCCAAGTCTATCATAGAAAATCTGTCCTGCAAAGAAGACTTGACACTAGCAATGATGGATGAAGTACTCCCTATAATGATCAAGTCATTAACATAAAGTACAAGTACCAAGTGTGAGTCATCCTGTCGAAGAATGTAGACATTCAAATCTAAATGACACCTAGTGAATCCTGCTGAGAGAAGGAAGGAATCCATCTTGGCATACCAAGCCCTAGGAGCCTATTTGAGGCCATAGATGGACTTCCTTAACCTGCAAACCATAGTAGTATCCTGGATGAATCCCTAAGGCTGCTCCATATAAATCTCCTCATGAAGATCCCCATGTAGAAATGCAGTCTTAACATCCATCTGATGTACAACCCAACCATGAGCTGCAACAATAGCAAGTGTCAAATGAATGGAGTTCATCTTGGCTATAGGTGCAAATGTCTCGGTGTAGTCAATACCAGGAACCTGAGAGAAACCTTTTGCAACAAGTCTTGCCTTATACTTATCCACACTTCCATCCGCTGCAAACTTGGTCTAATAGATCCACTTACATCGAACCAATTTTCTTCCGTTAGGAAGAGGGAATAAGTCCCAAGTGTTATTTCTCATCAAAGAGTTATACTCATCCTCCATAGCTTTGTCCCACTTAGGAACCCCTGAAGCTTCCTTGAAAGATTGTGGATCAGAAGCAATTACAATATAAGCATGTGGAAATGAGTTGTGTTGTGACCTTGTCCTCCTAGTGTCTAAAGGATTCCCCACAAGTGAACCTACTTAATCAAGTGTTTTTTGTGCCCAATGAGGTCTAGTGGAGGAAGAAGATGATGAAGGAATGTCCTCAACTATGTCTTAACCCTGTGAAGGTGGAAGCCTGGGAGTCAGGGTTGAAGGAGTTTCATCTTCCAAGTCACTATCATCACTATCATTATCCGAAATGGAGGAAGTAGGAGGAGTTGAAGAATCCAAGCTAGGATAATTGTCTTCAAAGTGAACACTCCTCTCAAAGAAGATCTCATGTCTTAGGATCCATAAGCTTGTATGCCTTAAGAGTCTCAAGATAACCAACAAATATGCAAGGCTTGCTTTGTGGTTCCAATGCCTTGCATTTCTATAGAGGTATGAATGCCCAAGATATACAACCAAAGACTCTAAAGTGTTTCACAACTGGTTTTGTTCCACACCAAGCTTCAAAAGGAGTAACTCCATCCAAAACTTTATGAGGAGTTCTATTTTGTATGTGAGTGGCACAACATATAGCTTCATCCCAAAAGGCTTGATCAAGAGACTTAGCATGAATCATACATGTGGCCATCTCCTTAAGGGTCCTATTCTTCCTTTCTGCAACACCATTTTATTGTGGAGTGTAGGAAACTGAATGTTGAAGATCAATACCCTCAAGTGTGCAAAAGTCTATAAGCCTTGAGTTCACATATTCCCTTCCATTATCTATTTGAAGAATCTTGATGGCTTTACTTGATTTCTTCTCAACATGAGCCTTGAAGGTGAGAAATTTATCAAACACTTCACTCTTGTGGCCAAGAAAGGAGACCCAAGTGTAGCGTGAAAAGTCATCAATAAAGGTGAGTACATAATGAGCCTTGCCAAATGATGGCATTGGAAATGGGCCCATCACATCACTATGAACCAACTCAAGAACAAATGTTGCTCTCCAAGACTTCCCCTTATCAAACTTCTCTTTGGGATGTTTTTCCATTTCACATCCTGAACATACACCCTCTGAATACTTGACTTGAGGTAGACCTTTGACCATATCCTTGCTGCTAAGCTATTGAAGATATCTATAGTTGAGATGTCCAAATCTTGCATGCCAAAGTTTACTTTGTGAATTTGAGTGTGTCAACAAGGCATGTGAAGGAGTCTTAGGTACAAAATTAGAAAATGAGTAGAGCCTTGTGTCATGATTCACTTTCCCTATTGCCACCATAGAATCGTCCTTAAGATTTTTTACTACAACTGAATTAGGTAGGAATTCAACTTTCTTTCCACCTCCATAGTGAGTGATTTGGTAGATTGAAAGGAGGTTTGTGCTAAGGTTTGGAATATAGAGAACATCTTTGAAGGCTCCATTTTCCATCTCAACTTCCCCTTTTCCTTCAACTTCCACTTGAGTATCATCTCCTACATAGATGTGAGGTACCATAGATGGTTTCAAGGAAGAAAATTGCTCCTTTGTGGCACCCATATGATGTGTGGCACCTGAATCAAAGATCCATTCCTCTAAATTAGTTGTACTTGCCCCAAATGCTTTCCCTTTACCCTTTGAAGTGGAAGGTGATGAATCCTTTCCCTTGTAGGCATTTGGAAAATCAATGTGATGCTTCTTGATTATGTTTGTCAACTCATCAATTTGTTTCTTGTGGCATTGATCCTCATCATGATTTGGCTTCTTGCAATATGCACAAATTTTCTTCTCCTTCTTAGAACTATCCCCCTTGTTTTTGTTGTTGTTGTTGTTGTTTTTGGGAGAAGAATTTCCTTGTTGTGAGGAGGAAGATTGTTGAGTGTCTGATTATGATTTGGCCTTCCACTTCTTTTGCTTCTTGTTGGAACCTTTACCATCTTGATTCCCTTGATTCCCATTATTAGCCACCAATGCCTTAGACTTTGGAGACTTGAGAATCCCCATACTCACCAATTTTTTTTGTTCTAGGACCAACATTTCTGAAAATGACTCAAATGAAGGCTTAGTGAAGGCACTACCCATTGTTAACTTGTGAGTATTGTAACTGGAAACAAAAGCCACATATTCAGGAGGAAGATGATTCAACAAGTGACTAACCAACTTCACATCCTTGATGGGATTACCACAATCATCAAGTTGTGCTCTATAGTCATTGACTTTGGTGAGATAATCTTGAATTGTGTCAAAGTTCCTGGGATCTAATTTGAGGAGATCAGTCTCAATTTTGAATCCCATGTCTTCATCTATTTTACCAAACAATTCTTCAAGTTTATCCCAAGCTTCTTTAGCATCTTTTATGGTTTTGATGTGATACATGACAGCTTGAGACATATTCTCTCTTAAGACTCCTAATGCTTTATAATTTTTGCTTGACCAAATTTGGCTGGCTATAGTATCATCATTAGTAGGTTTTTTAAATGTACCATCCACATAAGGATTTAAACCTTTAACCAGTAACTTGCTCTATACATTATCTTTCCATGTAGCATAGTTATGTGGAGTTAATTTTGCAATAGAACCCATGATGCAGAAATGAAAAGAGCACAAGAAAGAGAGACACACCAATACACAAGACACCCCCCCAATTCACTCAATCAAAGAAGCCACCCAAAAATGATGATTTTGGCACTTTATAGCTAGTGCGTGTACAATTGCCACTTGAGAAAATGGATCAAAGTGGACTTCTAATTTTGATGTTTGCAACTAAAAATATGAACCTATAATAGACTCAAGAAGATAGGATAGAAGATCCCTTAAGGATCTAATCAATTACAAGTGTCACAATAGGCCAAAAAAGACCATATGCTGAAAGTACTATGTCTACCCAAAATTTCTCCAAACTGATATTAGATTTGGAAAGTAGATGAAAAATTATGCATTTTTGAAAAAAAATTCACCTGAAAATGTGTCTGTATGAGCTTGTACGAAGCCTCTGAAGTTGCAAAAATAGGGATTAGATAGGTACAGTCACCAAAAATTGTAATTTCTACAAAATCCATGATCCAAAACTAGAAAAGAACACTAGCACTGAAAAGTTCAGGAAATTTTAGCCAAAATAAAAAAAAATTGCACTCAATTTGGAGTCCGGATGACCAAGTTATGGCCTTCCAAAGTCGGACTGCCAAATCCAAACTACAAATGGTGAGGGCTAGAAAATTTTGAAAATTGCTGATGTCACCTATCTTAAGGTGTTAAATTTGATGTTCAAATGACCGTTGCAGTAGTGGTAAAATGCCCATATTTGACGGTCAAACGGCTGTCAAAATTAATGTCACAAACCATTGATACAATCACTAGGATAAATTTGACGTCTTGGAGATTGTCATCGCCACAAAAAAAATACCCAGTTGACGTCCAAACGGGCATCAATTTTAAGATAGTAAAACTACCGAAAGTTTGAATTTTTTTTTTTAAAATATGATTTGTGCAGGGTTGCCGCGTGTCAGAAGGTGATTGGCTGGGGTTGGTTGATGTGGCGTGGATGGCTGCCGGTGTGGTGCCGCTGACTAGGTGTCCACCCGGTGTTGCTTGGGGACCTCTGGTTGGCCCACATGGAGGACTATCATTAGAGGAGGCTGCTCGGTGGTGGGAACTATGATGCCAGTGGAGGACAGCCTGCGGAGGCCGCTAGGTGGGAGGCGGAGCAGAGGTCTACCGCTAGGGAAGCTGTGGAAGTGGAAGGAAGTGGTAGGGATGTGGGATTTTAATCCCACATTGCCCATGGGAGGTCTTCTTCCCTTCTTTAATAGTGCAAACACCCAGTGATTTATTTGAAGAACGCAGTGGGCTCGGGATACCGCTTGAGTGCGGGTCTGGGCTTCTGTCGTTGACTTTGGGTCGGGGTAGTTAACTCTGTGTATTGTGCTGGCTATTTCAGTTAGGTCTTGGCTAGCATGTGCTTTTTGTCTTGCAAAACCATAGGTCTGAAGGCTAATTTTTTGCACAAAAACATATTTCTGAAAATAAAATATTATTTTAGATCCGAAAATAAATACAGACTGAAAAATATTTCTAGATCTGATACAATAAATGCAAACTGAAAAATTATTTCTAGATCTAATACAATAAATGACAGAAATAGAAATAAAATTAGATCTAAAATAAAATTGATAGAATAATTACCCAATTTTGCAGATCGAGCTTTAGAGGTCCGATTTGCAAAATTGTTTTGCCTTAGATTTGACTTTTTCCCAAGGTAGGCAAATTTATAGTCAAAATTTATGGAAACAGCCACCCGAATGCAATGGTAAGGTCCGATCTTGCTCAAAATGCTCCCACAAAATGCTGATCCCAGATTTGGTTTGTGGCCCTCCAAAAGTTGAAGCAATGAATCGCTCTCCAATGGCTATCCAATAAAGACTCCTTTGGCTCTGATACCATGTAAGAATTTGCCTAAGGAAAAGAATAGAAACCAAGATCTAGAAGCTCAAGAGATAGCACAAACAAGAGAGACAAGATAATATGATCAAATGAAGAATTCAATAATGATCAAATGATGGATAATTGATTGATTACATACAATGTAGAAATGCCTCAATATATAGGCAATGCATAATAACTAGAAGTTATGCAAGTGATAAGATATCAACTAGACATGGTGAAATCACATGTACACCAAAGGTGGATCATCCTCCATTGTACATGAAAGTATGTGTAACAATGAGAGGATGATAATGTGATAAGAGCACTAAAGGTGGATCTCACACACAAAGAGGTATGTGATGACAACTATCACACCTAAAGTGGAGATTCTCCTAACCATGTGCTAAAAAAAAATACAAACTCCTAGGTGTCTCAAAGACAACTAGTTATGCAAATGCATTATCCTAAGTAAACTTAAGTAAAGTGTAATTAGTAAATACTTAATTACACCAACAATTGTTATTCATAGGATTCTTAT
Source organism: Chamaecyparis obtusa (assembly GCA_027943335.1). Taxonomy (NCBI): domain Eukaryota; kingdom Viridiplantae; phylum Streptophyta; class Pinopsida; order Cupressales; family Cupressaceae; genus Chamaecyparis; species Chamaecyparis obtusa. Next base: position 2,247,697 of record BSBK01000039.1, read on the forward strand.
CATTTTGGTTTTTAAAACAATCATTAGTTAGGTGACCATCTTTACCACAATAAGTACAATGTGGTTTCCAATTTTGTTGATTATTGTAGTTATTGTTGTATGATGGCCTAGAATTAGACCTGTTGTTTGAATAATTATCATTATGATTATTATTATTTGAATAACCATTATTATGATGATTGTTGTTATTTTTACAATAATTATTGTTATGATGATTATTATTATGATGATTAGTATGAAACTTATTATTGTGATTTTGAGTTTTAGCTACAAAAGCATGTTCAAAAGATTTAATAGTACCAAATTGCAATAATTTTGCCTCCTCTTGACGCAACAAATTTTGAAAAATAGGATAAGTTAAAAGAGGAGCTAAACTAGAAATAGCAAGCTGAGAGTGGATGTTAGTGATAAATTGCTGAAACTCTTTAGGGAGACATTTCTTAAGAATTATAGTGATCAATCTAATATCTATAAGAGTAACATTTAAAGCATTTAACTGAGTTCTAATAGCATCAAACTTGAGTAAAAAATCATCCATTGCTTTAAAATTTGTATACCTTAGGTCTTGCAAGTTGTCTTGGACCTAAATCTTACGTGATTCAGAGGAGCTATCGTAGGTTTGCTTTAAGATGTCCTATGCTACGTGAGCTTTGGTGCAATGTCCAATCAAGACATAGAGATCAAGATTGATGGAGAGTCCAATTAGACTGAGTGATTCATCATTATTACCTTGCCATGCATCTTTGGCAATTTGAGTAGCAGCGGCAGCTGGTTCAAGAGTCGCATCTATGGCAACTTCAAGAAAATGTTTAAAATGGAAGAGGAAAGAAACATGCGTCTTCCATTGATGATAGTTAGAGCTAGTCAGTTTAATTTTTGGAATTAGATTAGACATGATGAAAATAGAAAGATAATGATAACAAAATTACAATTATGAATTTGAATAGATTGAGATTTATAAAAAAAATTTAAAATTTTATTAAATGCTTTTAAAAAAAGAGCTAGAATTGATAAAGGAATATATTAAAAGTGAGATATCGAATAAATAGATAAATGGAACAATGTTAAGCAACTAATTTTGATTTTTTTACATAGAATGATATAAACAAAAAAATTGTTAAACTAAATACAATGGTAAAATTGTTAAACTTGAATAATAGAATTAAATGAATTAAATTTGAAGTTAAAAGAATTGATGTTTGAACTTTATTATAAAGATACAGATTTGAAAAAATGTATATAAATAAAATAAATGAGTCAAAGATTCAAACTAAGACTAAAGTTAGCAAAACTACAGAGATGTTGAAAAGAATCTCAAACCAAGGAATAAGCTAATATAAGCTTGCAAGGAAAAGAATCTCAGACCAAGGAATAAGATAATATAAGCATGTAGAGAAATAGTTAATCAATAAGAATAAGTATCTAATAATAAAATCTTCCCAAAAAAAACTAGAATATGTTGCATGAGCATCCATAGGAAAACATTATATATCAAAAAAATGTTAGACTGCAGTATTGATTGCAATAATTGACTACAATAATAATATTACCGAGAGCAAGAATTTATGGGAAATTCATAATATTAATATGTTATAAAATCATGACAGCTAAAGTAATGGATCCTTTGTATAAATTTTTAAAAAGGTGAAAGAAGTAAAACTAAAGTATTTGAAGTATTGATGCCCAAAATGAACCATGCACTGAAAGTCAAAAACCTTCCAATCACCTCAACAAAAAAATGTAAGGATTGAATGCTACACCTAGCACTGATAATTTGACATTACAGAAAATTTTTGTGCAAAATTAGTATATTGATTTATCTACTAGCCCAAAATGCAAAAAATATGGTACCAGAATCTGGTCACATGTAGCTCTCTATAGACTATAAGTAATAACTTACGCTATATAGCTCCGCACAAGTGAATCTAACTATATAGAGTTCTGTTTATGCTCAAATCCAGATATATAAAGCTATATATGGATAGATTCTAATGCACAAATCCTAATGGAAAAAAACTTGGATGTAGAGTTACTTCAAAATATTAAAATTTATGTAGAGTTTGCTTATAATCTAAAATATAATACACTAGACCAGAATTTGGTAGAAGGGAGCATTAAGTATTGATGCTGAAGTCCCATGCCAAAGTTTCTAAAGCTATTGATTCAAAGGAAAAAACAACTAGATTGCATTCAAAGAGGTCATGACAGTAAGAAACCTTGAGCAAAGAAAGACTGTAGATACCCAAATATTGCAATATGTGTAGACACTGGGAAATAATAGATCTGAATTATTTGCCAAAGGGTTTTTAATTTTCTAAAAACTATAAGCTAATCACATGAAACTCATAGGAAAGAAGGTTCCTATCTTGCAACGATTAAGAGAAATTTTTTTAGAATGAAATGCTATCTTGTAAAAATATATGTAGGAAAAGATATTGATATTAGTATAAATTAAACCTCCAGATCAGATATGAATATTAATAGGGATATATGAAAATAGAGATTGAATGTTAGTTAATATATAAAAAAAATAGAGATATCCTAAAAATTAAACAAAGATTAAATAAAAAATGATGAATGTAAATCCTGCAACAAGGATGTTAGAAACAGATTTTAATATTGGTTTAAAGATAAAATATAGAATAGGCTAACTATAAATCCCTTGCGGTTTTCCTGACAGAGGGTATGTTAGATCTTGAAAAAATTGATATGAGATGAATAGACTTAGATCTAGAAGCAAGCCATCCAGAACTAAGAAAAAAAACTAAGATATTAGATTGCAAGAAAATAATGAAGAAAAACCTGCAAAACAATGGTTAGAATCCAAAAAAAACTTTCTCCTTCACAACTGAAATATCTTACAAATTTTCCTACATGCAACACTCAACAAACAAGGGTTAAACTTGCTTTGATACCATGTTAGAAATAATAATAAAAAATAGTAGAGCAAAGGAAAGAACCCAAGTGTGAGTGCATGCAAGAAATTTTCCAAATTCACCAAGAGAGAGAGAGAGAAATTGCTTCAAAGTATCAAGCCAAAAGATCACCAAAGTGCTCCAAGAAGAACAAGAACTTAAAGATTTTTGAAAGGGGGAAACAAAAGAAAAACCCCTTGTGAATATATGAATGAGGCTCAAAGCCTAAGAAGAAGAAAGAAATGGAGCACAAAGCTCATTACAATATGGAGAGCAAGAAAGAGAGATGAATGAGAAGTGAGAAAATAGAGAAGATTGTTGAGCAAGTGTGTGAGAGACATCTCTTAAGTAGAGATGAGTGGAGGAGTTTGCATGTAACTCCCATCTCAAATGAATGCCACATTCATATTATGTGTGTGACAAATGTGAGATTCCTTTTAAGGAGGAATATCTAATTTCCTTATTAAAGGAATTACAAAAATGTGACATGTCCTCCCACTTGGACTAGAGGAAAAATACAATATAGGATACCTTGGTTTATCCTTTAAATACATATTTTCACCAAGGAAAGATTAATTTCTAACATATATTAATAATGTGGATGTAGACATAGAAAGACCAATTGATAAAGAAACCCCTTTGATAGATTATGAAAAGAATGAACATTTTCAAATTAAAAGTAATGTACTGGAAAATCTTCGTGGTTTGGTTTTGTGGAGACAGATTAGGACACATGCAAGTAGATTGTTTAGACAATATTTTCATAATATTTTTTTTTGGATTTCAATGTCAACTAATGTTACAACTAATAAAAATGATAAAAATGATGAAGAGGTTAGGTATTTATGTCAAACCCAAGAAGAATGATGAGTCTTTAAAATAAGTTGTATCGATTGTTGCTAACACCTTTTATAGAATAAAAAAGAAATGTCATTTCTAAATATATGAGTGTGGTAAGATGAGAAATAACATCAACTGTAGTAAAATAATTTTTTTTTTGATAAAATAAGGATGACTAACATAAGTGAGGTAAGTGCACAAATATGGAGGACCAAAAAGGGGGTATAAGATGACACCTTTTTTTTCTTCTAAAATTAGAAAACTCTAAACCTTGATGAGAAATTGAAGATAGTTAGACTCAAAATTTTAAGACGCGACCAGAACAAGAGTTGTAGTACTTTGAATCTAGTTTCTAAAATACTAATTTATTTTGAAAATGATGGATATTAAGGCCCTCAAAAAGGGGGAGCACAAAAAGTGGTCCTTATTTTTGTGAAAAAATATAACATAGCATCTGGTGTGCTCCCCCAAAAAAGTTAACCTCTTTTTAAATTTTTGTAATTGCTTTAGTGAGAAGTTATCTAACACCACATAGTTTATCCTAGTTTTATCTCATAATTTTTTTTATGAATGTATCATTTTTTACAAATTTCCAAAGTGCACACATCTTGAAAAACTTGAAATTTGTGTACACCCCCCTAGAAATCATTAAAAACTAATTGAAAATAAAAAATTTTATGTTTTAAAAAGTGTGTAGGATGGAGTCTAGTTTCTAAAAAAGTAACTTGTTTCAAAATTTGACAAATGAGCCAAAATATATGCCCAAAATAGTACATGTTGGTTTTTGACAAACATCAGAATACTTACAAAATAAATTAGAGATGAAAATCTTAATATAATTAGAATTAAAAATAAATATCATGGTTGGATAGCTAACAAAGAGATCTAGATAATCATGTCCTCTAATTTTGTTGTTGTTGAACTACGTGCAAACCTAACGAGGAGCACACAGGAAAAATGTGATTTTTTAGTTTTTTTTCTTGGAATACATATCTCAGAATTGTTTGAATACTCCAAGCCTTTGGGTTGGATGTCCAAGGAAAATTGATGTCTTAGGCTTGGTGGATCCCAATGTTATTAAAAGGGCACACACCATATAGCGCACATGCCCTATAGGACATAGGCTCGATTTGACATGCACCCTATGTCACAATAAAAATATGTAAAAAACCTCCTAAATAGGGCACACACCAAATATAACATATGCGCTATCGACGTGTGCCCTATGTGACAATAAAAACATTTTAAAAACCTTGTAAATGTGGAAATAAAAATGTAACAAGCCCTCCCAAGCCAATTTTAGCACTAGGACCATACATAAAATGTAATATTTAAGTATAACTTCCTTTCTTATACTTAAGTTACATTTTATGTACATAATTTTAGGATATTTGATTTTAGATTTTGAGGGTTTTTAGGAAATTTCAGACTTAGCCAAATTTTAGGAATCAACACATTGTCTTCAACATGATTCCCAATGGACTTTTGATTGTAACCTTAAATCCCTTGAATTGTGCAAGATCATTTCAGAATCATTTCTCATTGTATTTTTTATGCTTGGTTAGTTTACTAATTAACATGTATGTTTAACCATGTTAGGAGGAGAGAGAGAGAGAGAGAGAGAGAGAGAGAGAGAGAGAGAGAGAGAGAGAGAGAGAGAGAGAGAGAGAGAGAGATCATTAGAACCCCTTAGGAATCATTAGGACCCATTAGGATATATAAGAACCCATTAGTGTGTCCTACACCCCTTAATATTTTTTAAGGGGTAGTAATGGGTTCTAATGTGTCTTAATGGGTCCTAAATGGTCCTACAATTAATGGGTCCTAATATGTCCTAAGATTTCCTAATGGGTCTTTAAGAAGGTGTAGGACCACTCAAGACCCATTACAACCCCTTATAACATACTTGGACCCATTAGGACACATTAGAACTCTATAGTGTGTCCTATAATGATTAATGTGCTCTAAGGGGTCCTAAGAGGTACCAATGTGTCCTAAGGGGTCCTAATGTGTCTTAAGGTGTCGTAATGGATCCTAATGTATCCTAATGGGTTGTAATGGGTCCCAGAAGGTCTTAATGGATCCTAAGGGTTCCTAAGACCACTTAGGACCCATTAAAACCCCTTAGGAAACAATATGAACTATTAGGACACATTAGAACCCTAAAGTATGTTCTAAAGGGTCCTAATGGGTCCTAACACATTCTAATGGGTTGTAATGGGTACTAGGAGGTTGTAATGGGTTTTAAGGGCTCCTAGGACTAATTAGGACCCATTATAATATCTTAGCACACATTAGGATCTATTAGGACACATTAGAACCCTAAAGTGTATCCTACAATGATTAATGTGTTTTAAGGGGTCTTAATGGGTCCTAATGTGTCCTGATGTGTCTTAATGGGTTGTAGGGGATTGTAATGTGTCCTAAGGGTCTTAGGAACACTTAGGACCCATTAAAACCCCTTAGGAAATAGTAGGATACATTAGAACCCATTAGAGTGTCCTATGATGATTAATGTTAATTAAAATTTAATGTATGATTCATTTACATAATAATCAAATAATAAAAATCTTAAAATTTTACCACACAAGAATGGTGAGTAATGTCCTCTATGAGATGTGCAAGTTCACTCTCGTCGACAACAAAAGTACAAGAAATCAACTCCTATTAAAAAAAAATTACAAAACATTAAGTCATATGACCATGTGGGTCAATTTTGATAATCCCTATAAAAGACCTACATAATAGAAATTGAAAATTTAATTTTAATCAGTGACCTCAAATAACAATTCAGATGGCTAGATTTGACTCAACCTAGTAGCCATACCAAAAGTAATGGTGGTGTCTACCTGAAAAACATACATAACAATATAATGAAAATTTTATGGCATGTTAAAATGATAAAGAATGAATCAAAGTTGTACATAAATTCTAAAGTATATAAACACTTAAAATTAATGGAAGTAAATCATACTATGGGTGTGTGACAATGAGCCACCTTGACTGATGGATTAGGACATAGATGTGAGCCACCCTTAGAAAATAGAATACCCTAAAATTGAAAAAAATAAACATGAATCAAAGCATGAATTGAAGTTGCACATAAATTAGTAAGTATGTAAACCTTTAAAAATTATGGATGAAAAACATACTACGGGTATGTGAGGCTGATATTCCATGACTGATGGTCAAGGTAGAAAAGAAAAGCCACCATTGGAAAATGCAATACCCTACAATTGAAAAAATAATATCGAAGACATTATCAAATTCGAGTTTCAATTTTTTATTTTAAATGTACTTAAATGCATAGATCAATGTGCATATCATGAACAGTGCACCAACATCTATGGGACTAGAGGTAAATGATAACACTCCCTCATACCTATAGCTATAGATGACATAGGATAAACCCTCCCCTGTTCACCAAAAAATCCACACGTTATGGAATTTAATATGTATAGATAATCTAAATATTGATATTGCACTATAAATTATAAATAAGTTTACCTCTACAAGATGATCATCCTCTATACAGAGAAAATTGACATA